>JADWQK010000733.1:0-10254 GCA_017933935.1 Sesamia nonagrioides
AAATGTAAAATGTGTCTCTTACAAGCTATGCACAAACTTAAATACTCTAGCTATATCTAAATAATAGTGGGGTGACCAATCGCGCGCCCTCGATGCTGATTCGTCGATCGTGGGAAGATGGGGTATGATTGATCAGTGGATAGTACCCGCCAATTCAGTTCACGTGCAAGGCGGTTCGGTGTGGTCCACACGCTCCCACGCACATGGGTCCCCAGATGTGCTTCCGGAGTTCCGGGGTGAGATTTATTAGGCACCCTCGCTGCAGGCGGTCATGTTTTGTCTTCCGAGATCCTTGTGTGACTCTGGTGTGATTTATGTGAACCCTTTCGCGGAAGGTCATCAATTGTTGTGGCATCTGTGTGGCTCACAAGACCAATAGGGCCACTAGCACAAAGTACAAGTCGATGAAAGCCAGACCGCTACGCAGCTGGAGCCAGTAAATATAAATTCCCGACTATGACCTCTGAGTTTGTTTCGATACCGTTTCTTCTCCAGAGCTAGTACCAGGAAACGCCACGGTCGCCAAAACCGAAATAAAATAAAATTTCGATCCAGCCGTCGCTGCCGTTCTCTCCAGCGACACCCTAATAGTCGCTTGGTTTTTAGTTGCCTGGCTGGAGGCTTAAATTCATTTAAGGCAGCCATAGGATAGTCCGGTTAAGTAGTCACGACACTCTCAAAATTCAGCTATGAGACGCCAAATCAAAACAAAACACAAAAAAAAATATATGGTTATTTATTTCTTTCTTCTTTGGCTTCCCACGGTTTGTGTATTTCGGTTTATTTCACGGTTTATTCCAGTTCAGGCTAGTACCAATGTAACTTTTCTAAGTTATATGTACATTCTATGTATATCTTGGACACCAAGGACTGATTATAAGGTGAAGGAAAACATCTTTTTTTTATAAATTATAAACTAGCGCTTGACCGCAATCCCGCCTCACGCCTGATGGTAAGCAGTGACGCAATCGTTGATGGTTTGGAGGAGGAATCTTCTTAGGTAAAAATAAAACTTGCGTGTCCGATATGATTTGTGTAATTCGACTTCAAATGCCCTGTTTATATTCACACATTAAGCACGCGCCGAGTCGCGGTGAGGGGCGCGGGGCGCCGTGAGCCCGCACTGTGAATCTATAAATATAGGTCGCTACGCGGAGGCGTTCCTTGGGCGTGCCGCAGGGAAGCTGCGTCCCACCTGCGTTGTACTCAGTATACACCGACGACATCCCCGCCACGCACTCTGCAACCCTCGCGCTGTACGCAGATGACGCCGCGTACATCACCACGTCGCTGTCGGCCGACCACGCGGCCATTAAAATATTGGTACAGACACCAGACCAATAGCGTCAGATGGGCGGGTGTAATGTCAGAGCCCTATAAATTGGAGTGTGGGGTGAGACAGGGGGGGTTGACCTCTCCTGCGCTCTTCAACCTCTATATGAACGCCCTGATCGTTAGGCTGAGCAGTCAACATGTTGGTTGCCATGTAGACGGAGTATGCGTTAATAATCTGAGCTATGCTGATGACATGGTGCTGCTGAGCGCATCGGTCTGCGGTCTTAGAAAACTGTTAGGGACCTGTGAAGAGTATGCCTCGATCCATGGGTTGAAATATAATGCAGGTAAAAGTAAATTCATGGTGTTTGGTGCTAGTTTGCTGAAGAGTGTGCCTCCTGTATTTATAGATAAAGCTCCGCTTGAGAAGGTGTTGCAAATTAAATACTTAGGTCACATTCTTACAGCTGACCTGAAAGACGATCTGGACATTGAGTGGGAGCGGAGGGCGTTGTCAGTTAGGGGTAATATGATAGCGCGTAGGTTTGTGCGCTGTTCGAGGGAGGTAAAGATAACGCTCTTTAGAGCTTACTGTACATCCCTCTACACGTGCAGCCTGTGGGCTGATTATACCCGTGCAGCATATAGCGCCCTCCGCGTCCAGTTCAATAATGCGTTTAGGGCGGTGCTGAGGCTGCCTCGCCACTGCAGCGCCTCGGGCATGTTCGCAGAGGCTCGTACCGACTGCTTTCACGCCACAATGCGTAAGCGGTGTGCGTCTCTGGTGCACAGAGTGCGGGCAGCGACAACACCGTCCTCGCGATGATTGCCAACCGACTGGATTGTCTGTACATCCAGCAATGCTGCGGCAGACATATTACTGCCGTGTGAGGTTCTTGTTTGTTTTAGTTTATAAGTTTGTGTTTTATTTATAAGTCTCTTTTGTTGTTAACTATGGATATTTTCTGAAATAAATGATTTGATTTGATTTGATTAAAATGCAGCGCGTACTGGACGACCTCCCCGACTGGCTCAGCAAGTGGAGACTGTGGGTGAACGCAGGTAAGACGCAGGCTATTATTGTCACGGCATGAGGCCGACTTCTCCACCGAACCTTCAGCTCATGGGGACCGAGGTCGAGTAGACCAGGACCGCCAAATACTTGGGGGTCACACTCGACAGTCGGCTCACCATGGGCCTGCACGTCTGCGACATCGTCGCCCGGGTAAAGGTAAGCAGGAACCTTTACGCCCGGTGTTCTCGTCACGCCTCTCCACGCGAGTCAAGCTGGGGATCTACAGCATACGTGCGCCGCAGCAACATACGCTGCCCTCGATGGCTTCGCCCTCACGGCCGAGAATCACAGGAGCAAGTCTGGACGCAGCAGAATATCACGCTGCGTCAAATCGTCAAAGCCCCCGGTACGTGAGGAACTCAGTAATTACCAGACCTGCGTGTCGAGAGCATCGATGACTTCGTCGTCCGGCCTGGCGAAGGGATGTTCTCGCGTGTCAGCACTCCGACCTTCCACCACATCAAACAAATTGCGCCCTGGCACGCGAGGCCTCCCGACAAGAAGAGATTCCCGCGCGACCTCATCGCAGACGTCGAACTAAAGTCGAATAAAGGAGCCCCCAAACCGTCTCCTCGCGCCCCCAACTCGGGGTCGCAGAGAAGGCTACGAACCGAAGGCGTTCCTTTTCTCCGGGGGGCTTCGTCGTGTCAAGATCTCCGCTGCGGTGTACCCTTGGTGTGTAGTCTTCGCGCCAAGACTCTCACTGCGATTCATCTTTCGTGTGCAGTCTTCGTGTACAGATCTCCACTGCGATTCATCCTTCGTGTGCAATCTCAACTGCGATGTACCAGCTCCGTGTGTCAAAACGTACTTAATGATGTCGGTGTGCGCACCGTATCCGTAGCATATTCCTTTAGCAGTAAAACGCCTTTTTCAAGGCGACCTCACGTTTCTATTGATGGAATGTTGCAAACGTACGGAGTCTTTTTCGAGACGGTGTTGTTCGATTATTTCTTGATGGAATATTGTCAAAAACGATATATTGGTAAAGTGTTTAAGCGGTATTCATGGTAACCTGGTAGAAACACCGCCGCTGGCAAATTTTTCCAGTCCCTCGATGTACGCGGTATAAAGGAGGAGGCGAAACGCTTCGTCCTAATCGTAGTGGTGTTAACAACGTAAGGGTGGAAACTCGCCATACGACGGGTCGTCCGATGGTGGAACGGAGATGGGGGAATTAAATTATGCAATTCCCTCGCACACTCTCCAAAATGCATCCTATAGAACACTGAAAGGCTGGTTACTCTACGCCTGTGATCTAGGCTATGGAGTACATCTCGAGTTAAATCAGGGTCGCCAATCAACCTCTTCGCACGCCTCTCCACTGAATCCAAAGTGGCCAGGTGATACTTAGCAGCACCAGCCCAAATGTGGCTGCAGTACTCCACACACGAACGGACTTGTGCTTTGTACAACATTAGAAGCTGCGCTGGTGTGAAGTACTGCCGGACCTTTGCGATAACGCCAAGCTTCCTGGCAGCCACCTTGGCCTTGGACTCAATGAACCCCCCAAAGTTTAGGTTCGAGGAAATCTCAACTTCCAAAAGCTGAAGGCGGTCGGTACACTCCAAGGATACATTTCGAAAAGTAGGAGCCAAGGTGAACGGGCTCCTTTTGGCGGTGAAAAGACACCCCTGTGTTTTGGCGGCATTGAATGCTACAAGATTGGCATTGCCCCTTTCGAAGACTACCTGTAGTGCAACACTCGTTCGCTCTAACATGGCCATGTCTTTCGGACCGGATTTATTAGGGATCAATTCAAAAGAGGCGAACGGAACGTACAACAGCTATAGGTGTATCTATAGATTATGATAAAAAAAAAATATTTAAAAAAAGTCGGGATAGTCGTCAAATTGTATTTCATTTCAAATTATTGAATGATTACGCTGTACAATGTAGGGTATTCGTATGTTTTTATCACAACCATTTAATGAAAATCGAACCATTTTTGACAGCACAGCCCTATTGTACAGCCTTGCCCTTTGGTACATTTACTCAAGAAAAAACATACTGAAGTCTAGGCTGTATGGCGTACTATGCCTTTGCCTTTTTCGTTCAGATGATACGGCCCTGACACGATGTCAGACTGATTTTAGCGGGAATACCAAGATGAGTGTCCTGCCTATTTTCATTGGACTTTTAAAATTATTTATAGTGTTGTTTACTAAATAAAATCGCGTGATTTATGTAGTAAAAAGTGCATTCAGTGAATAATTTATAAAGAACAGTGAAATATTGTAGCATAGTGGCCACATCATGACCTCACCCAAACTTCCTCCTTGTCGGTCTGATGCGGGAAACGAAGGGAGATAGGATAGGAGTTAGATTAGTTAGGATAAGTTTAGGATAAGTTACAAAAGAAGACAATATATAATTCAAGACGAGGCTATCATGGTCTGAGATACCTTTGCCTGCTCAGTGTAATGCACTGGCAAATTGAACAAACAACAAACGATGTCAGACAGTCAGACTGTCAGAAAAAAGGGAACCTTGAATGAGAAAGGCGCCTAAATTTGATATTATTTTTAAATTATTTGAAAATTTGTATATTTACGTATAATTACTGTATAGTGTAAATAGAAATTTAATATAGTGTGTAACTGTATATAGAAAATGAAAGGAGTGAAGAAAAGGAAAAAGACGGATCCCCCTGATCCTCATACAGACATTACGACGGACTCTTCGGACTCGGACGAGGATACGAGCAGAAAATATCTGGTCTATAAGGTACCAGGGTACTCTCGAAAGTACCCTGAGAACTCTACAAAAACTGAATTCATTGTCTTTTTGTCGCATGTAGTCGAAAAGAGTTTTAGTGACAAGGATAGGCTGGCTCTTTCACATGCTATAAGGAAATACAGCATAGCTGGTATTTCACACTTAAAATCTATTAATAAATATAAAATAGGTATTACTTTCGACTTGTCCAACAACGCCAATGTGTTTCTACAAAATAAAAAGCTTTTAGAAGAATTAGGTTTAAAAGCTTCGATACCAGCAGGTGACACCGAGGTGACTGGGGTTATAACTTCAGTTCCTACTGACCTATCAAACAAACAGATTTATACACTTGTTGATAGTTCACGCAACGTCATTCAGGTGAGGCGCTTCATGCGTCGTGTCCGAAGTGACGGTGGTGAGGTTTCATACCTTCCCACACAGACCGTCGCTATAACATTTGCGTCTATCGAATTACCACAATTTGTATACCTCGAGTCATGGCGGCATGAGGTTAAAGTTTATGTTCCTCCGGTGAAACAATGTCTAAAATGTATGAAATTCGGGCACATTGCCAAATTCTGCCGCAATTCTGTGGTATGCTCAATTTGTTCTCAGAACCATCACTACAAGAGTTGTAATGTCCAACAGGAAAATGCAAAATGTTGTAATTGTGGTGGTAATCACATTGCCATTTCAAATCAATGTCCACAAAAAAAACTTAAAATAGAGGAGAGCAAAATTAAATCCAAGACCATCATGTTCTCTGACTTATTTAAAGAGAACACATTTCCACAACTAACTAAAACAAATATTGAAACACAGATACAAAACCTTTCCAAATCTGATTTTTTTATGAATATACTAATACAAACCATTACAAAAATGATATCAAATCAAAAAAATACTCCCATTAATTCTACTTCAATAAAAGAAATGTTATATCAAACTTTCCGAAATACTTCTAATTCCTTTAATAATGGATCAGCTTAATATCATGCAGTGGAATGCTCAGAGCATTATAAGTAATAAACTCCTACTAACACAGTTTCTTTACGAACATAACATTCATATTGCAATTATCTCAGAAACCTGGTTAACACCAATTAAAGTTTTTAATATAAAAGGATATCAAATAGAAAGAAACGACATTGGCAATCGACATAATGGAGTTGCTATTTTATTACGTAACAATATAAGATATAATAAAATAAATATCTATTCAGATAATTCTCTGCAAAATATATGTGTAAGAATTGTTGTAAATAATAAAGAAATAAGTCTCGTAAGTTTTTATTGTCCTACAAATTGTACTCCATGTTTTAATAAAAATAAATTTCTAAATTTAGTTGATTCAGTTCCTGAACCCATGATTTTTGCTGGTGATTTTAATGCTCATCACACATCTTGGGGATGTAATTCTGTAAATTCCAGAGGTCGAGATATTCTAGAATGTATTGAGGAAAAAAATTTGGTTTTGTTGAATAGTGGCGAGGTAACAACAGTTGGTTCTCTGACATGGCGTCCAAATGCTTTAGATTTAACTTTGGTTTCACCATCTCTGGCTTTATCTTGTGATTGGTCGGTGCATAATGATCCACTTGGCAGCTATCATCTTCCTGTAATTATTAATGTTATTGTAAATAATGATATATATAACAACAATAATATACATTTGCCCATCTACCCTAACTTTAAATTGGTGGATTGGATAATGTATGAACACAATGTAGATTTACAGTTGTCTAATTTTCATTTACAAAATAATACCCCATTGGTAGCATACAGTGCTTTTTGTGAAATATTGCAATCTGCTATAGTTAATTCTCTACAGCGTAGTAGTACACCCATTTCTTCTGCTAATAATAGTCATGTTAATCATACCAGTCGTAGAAAGTCACGTAAAAAGCCTCCTCTTCCT
Organism: Sesamia nonagrioides; assembly: GCA_017933935.1. NCBI lineage: Eukaryota > Metazoa > Arthropoda > Insecta > Lepidoptera > Noctuidae > Sesamia > Sesamia nonagrioides. The sequence continues at coordinate 6,990 of JADWQK010000733.1, forward strand.
TGGTGGAGTAAAAAATGTTCAGATTCAGTCCAAAACTCAAAGTCTGCATATATAAATTTTAAAAACAACCCTTCAGACGAAACTTATATAGAATTTAAAAAACTACAAGCAATTAAAAAACTTACATTAAAGACTGAAAGGACAAATAGTTGGGTTGAACTCTGTAACTCCTTTAATCGATGCACTCCAATTTCTGTTATCTGGAAATATATGCGAAAATTTAATAGAACTTATAACCATAATGACAATGATGATGTCTGGGTTGAAGATTTGTTACAAAAGTATACTCCTGATTATGTAAATAATCAACCAAATTTCCCCTTTGACAGGGAAACAAATCTTGTAAATAACTATTTAAATAAATCCTTTTCAATGCAAGAATTAAAATCTGCCCTTTTTTCTAGAAGAGATAGTGCATTTGGTCTGGATGGTGTTCCTTATATTATGTTGAAAAAGCTCGGTGAAAAGGGTTTGCAGTCTTTTCTACAAATATTGAATAATCTTTGGTTGAACAACTACATACCACACTCTTGGAAGACTGACTGTCTGATTCCCATTTTGAAACCATCTAAGCCCAGATCTAATCCTGATTCATATCGTCCCATTGCCTTGACATCTTGTGTAGGGAAAATTTTTGAGCAATTATTAAAACAAAGGTTGGAATTCTATGTTGAACAAAATAACATCTTACCTAGTAATCAATTCGGGTTTCGTAGGGGTACATCGGCACGTGAAAGTATCTGTCAATTACAGCTTGATATACAGAATAGTCTTAACAATAAGGAATGTTTAATGTCTGTATTTTTCGATGTTGCTGGCGCCTTTAATAGTGTCAATATTCAAATACTCTGTACTGAATTACTTTCCATAGGAATTCCCAATAAAATAGTTCACTGGGTTTATACATTTTTGAATGATAGGGAAGTCAGTGTTAAACACAATGGTAAATTATATGGTCCAAGGTTTGCTTCTGTAGGAGTTTGTCAAGGAGGCATATTGTCTCCTTTACTCTTTATTTTGTATATTCGTCGTCTGAATCTCATTTTGGGCTCAGATGTTAAAAATCTTCAATTTGCAGATGATTTGGTTGTATATGCATCTGGAAAAAATTTAACAAATACTAGCCACATCCTTAATAAATCTTTGAAAAGTTTACATGCATACTTTACTTATCTAAATCTTGATATAAATGCACTTAAATCTAAATTGGTTGTCTTTGGTAAAACTAACAATCTTATTCCTTCTGTTTACTATAATGATATATGTATCCCCGTTTCCCATGATGTTAAGTTTTTGGGTGTAATCTTTACTCATAATTTCAAATGGAATAAATACGTAGAATTGTTAAGCACCAGAGCTAATAAGGCTAATAATATTTTGAAATCATTGTGTACAACATCTTGGGGAGCTGATCCCAAAATTTTGTTGTTACTATACAAATCCTTGATTCGCAGTCATTTTGAATATGGTTTTCTTTGTTATGCTGGAGAAAGTAGGCTTGTTGATGTTTTGGAAAAAATACAAAATAAAAACTTGAGACTCATTACTGGAGCATTTAAAAGTACTCCCATTAATGTAATGCAAGTTGAGTGTAAACTTACTCCATTGAGGATAAGATTCATTTATCTGAAAGAAAGGTTTTTACTGAAGTTGTATAGTAAGAACAATCACCTTTTAACAAATTTGACACATTCTTCATCATCTCCTAGTCAAAATTCATCCATTTATATGATTCAGGGCTTTTCACAATATATTTGTTTTCTTGAAACTCTGCAAATACACAGGTCAACTGTTCTTCCATGTTATCAAGGAGATTTTGCCAGTAAATTCCCTGAAATCAATGTCATAATTGACAAAAATTTATCCTCAAAAGAAGATGTTCAAATAAAAACCTCTGAGCTAGCAGGATATCGTTTCATATTTACAGATGGATCTAAAACTGGGTCTGCAGTATCTTTTGCTATTTTTGATAGTTTGTCTAAGTTAGGTGCTGGTCATAAAATAAATCCAAACACAAGTATATTCACAGCTGAAGCTGTGGCTATACTTGCTGCATTAAAACAAATTAATCTTAAAAAAAATGAGTGCCGTGAATGGGTAATTCTTAGTGATAGTATGAGTGTACTTGAAAATCTTAAAAATAATAGGTACAATGCTAACACGAATTATTTAATTTCTGATATAAAACAGGTATGGCTAGTTCTGTCCAATGAAAATGTCAAAGTAATGTTTATGTGGGTCCCTTCACATGTTGGTGTAATAGGATAAAGGGCTGATTTTTTGGCCAAAGCTATTACAAGTTGTTCCGACACTATTCCAGATACAAGCAGTCATCTTAATATATTTGTTCCATGGATGGATATAGTTTCCCTTTTAAAGAAAAGATCAGTAGACATTTGGAAAAGATATTGGAATTTTACAGTTCAAACTGAAAATAAAGGTTTATGGTATGCTACATACAATGTTCCAATAGGGACTATACCATGGTTCTGCAAAAGTAATACTTACATTAACAGGAAATTTTACACAACTATTTTAAGGCTTCGTTTTGGTCATTGTCATTTAAATTATCATCTCTTTCGTCTGAAAATGGTCAGCAGTCCCCAATGTGAACACTGTAACTCCCAGGCAGACCAAACCTTGGATCATATCTTTTTCGTATGCTCATCTTTTGGCATTCAGCGCCTTGTGCTGATGGATGAGCTAATTGTAATTTAAGGCAGTCCAGAGTCCGTACCGCGCTCCATTCAGGATCTTCTTGTAAATAGTTCCACTTATCTGTCCTTGTTCGCATTCGTTGCTAGCACAGTAGGGCAAATCTAATAATAAAAATGTAATAAATTTTGTAAAATAATACAGTATGTAGTTTCAGTCGTTTTGATTATTAAGTAGTTTGTGATTATTGTTTGTAAATATGCTTTGGGACTTCGGAATTGAATTGGAATTCTTGCTTTGTTTGATGCTTCGATGATCGATCGAATATGTACTTTGTTTTTCTCGGATTTTGACGTTATGTTTTGTTGACATCAACTGAACATTTGAAATTGAATCTTTTCATGTAGGACTGGACGTGGACATGAATACATGATAGCTAAAAGTATAAAAAAAAATTAAATCAAAACAAAAAGACGTTAATATATGCATACAACGAAATGGTATATAAAACTAAAGAAGTAAATTTTCATATACTAAATAAAGGAAAATTAATTACTGAAGAAATGGCAGCATGGTCTCTGACCCTAGCCGGTTCCAAATGGAATAAACA
>JADWQK010002455.1:0-123698 GCA_017933935.1 Sesamia nonagrioides
CACTCTTGGTTATACAATTGTTCAGTTCGTTTTAGGAAAAATGAAGGTATTAGCCTTTTAATCCACCAGCCTTAAACAAATTTTGTATATTCTTATCACTCTTTATACAAGTGTGCAGTTCATTTTAGGAAAAATGGAGGTATTTGCCTTTTAATCCACCAGCCTTAAACAAATTTTGTATATTCTTATCACTCTTTATACAAGTGTGCAGTTCATTTTAGGAAAAATGGAGGTATTTGCCTTTTAATTCACCAGACTCAAACAAATTCATTTCTTTCTTAATCAAAACTTCGAGTGAATGAAATCCAGAATAAGTGCGACAAGCAGTTTTTAAACGCCAATCAGTCTTGTCGCCTTTTCGCGTGCCGAACAACACATGGCGTTTACCGCTCGATTTATGTCCAGGAGACCAGGACTGGTATTTCGGGATCGTAGTATCCCAGTATTGCATCTTCTAAGTGCAGCTCATTCAGACTATTGCAGACACGACCACTTTCCAATATCTAGTTCTCGATTCCGAGTGTTAGGAAAACGTTTTCCTTTCACAATTACTTTAGTTCAGGGTTGGAACAGTGCCCGATAAATTGTGGACTTGCCTCCGTAACATTGTTACTTAATGCTGCTTTCAGCAAAATGTGAGTGTACGGAAGTGCAACTTTGTCTATACTTTGTCTTCCCCTTCGAATTACGTCAACATTAAGGTCAAATAGTTCTTTGATGAGTGATTGTTTACGTTCTATTCGTAATTAGTGTGTTAATAGTTCGAGGTTGGTTTTCCAAAAGAGTTTAACCTTAGAATCTTTTTGTGAAAGCTTTCGAACACGCCGGGAGGGACGCCCTTGGGGTAGATGCCATTGGAGGAAATATAATGACTTTTTTCGAAAACTCTTTCTTTTTTTGAAAAGTCAGATTGGTAGTAATCGAAACTCGCATGCGTAATACAACACACTATCAGTAGCCATGGATTTGGCAGTTCTACAGTATTCATTGCGTAATTAAGTTGCCGAGCAGACACATTTTTCGAACATATGAAGCAATGGATTAGCAGTATTCTTTAAAAAGATTACTATTGAGACTGATAGGGTGCGGATTTATGGCCGTGAACGAGGTAAAAGGAGTACGTAATGATCGTAGGAGTGGCGCTCTATAGTAGCAGAGCAAAAAGAAAAAGAACGCTAATCGAAACCGATATTATGTAATAGCGCGTGCAGGCGATGCGATGCGATAGAGTTGGTTGGGAGAACTAGATATTTCACGGGGACGAATAGATCAGAAGCTAGTAAAATATAACTAGAACTGCCTGTTATATTAATATTCAAGATATTCGTGAGATCTTGTCGGTTGATTAAAATCGTTCGTGCAAATGTTATGCAGATTATCTTGCCTCCCCGCATCAGCAGCGGTGGGTAGAAATGCCAGAGACGGTGAACAAAAGACTCGGTAATTTATCAAAGACTTATTTACGTTACTTAATTTTGCGGCTTTATTAAGCCTCTAATGGAGAGGAGTTAATTAAAAACCTATTAATGAATGTCAGAACTCGAGTAAGCGTGACAATGTCAAGGTCGGTGTAATGTCTATAGAAATGGACTGCTGTAGTTTTAACCATGATTACTATGGAGTATAATAACTGTAGCGATTGGTGGGTTACTTAGTTGCTATAAATTTAGTGCTAGTCACTCCAAAATCTACTTAATCACCATTGAAATAATGTTGATGTTTGTTTATTTTGAAACTAGCTTTCCGCCCGCGGCTTCGCCCGCGTGGAGTTCGGTTACATCGCGCTTTTTAGATTTCCCTCGGGAATATCAAATTTTGCCGCGATGAAAAGTACGCTATTATTTAATCCGGACTTCTAACTTTACGTCTGCAAAATTTCAAAGCAATCGGTTCAGTAGTTACGGCGTGAAAGCGGAACAAACAAACTCACTTTTCCATTTATAATATAAGTAAGGATAATATCATCATCATTCTCCTGTCCTTATTCCAATTTGTTTGGGGTCGGCGCAATATGTCTTATTCTTTCATATCTCTCTATTAAACGTCTTCTCTGCAGTCACCCCCTTATTAACCATGTGATCATTCACACATTCTATCCATCGTTTCTTTGGGTTTTCACTTCTCTTATAGCCATTGACATTGATATTTAAAACTCTCCTCACAACATTTTCCACATTACTGCCCATACCATGACAACATATTTCCACACAACTTTTCAGTTACCGGGGCCACTTTCAAACTTCCTCTTATGTACTATTTCTTATTCTATCCAAGTGCGTGTAACATTATTTATTTGCCAAAACTGAAAACAAAAGAAGTTTAAGGAAATATACCTTTAACTTCTACAAAATAACGTTTAGTTTAAGCTACAACTTGAGAGCTAGTCACTCTAAGATTTCTTTAGTTACCATTGAAATAAAGTTGATGTTTGATTAATTTGAAATAACAACATTTGGATTACAAAAAATTGTTTGTTTTTCCAAACCCATGTATAAAGTCAAACTAAACCAATTTTTAGTTTTTTTGACAGATCGTTTATGCTATAAGTAAATAATATTAAGTATTAGATACTATTCATCATCATCATCTCAGCGTTATAACGCTGAGATGATGATGATGCTATATATAGCGGTAATCTCAGCGGTAATCCCAGTCGCATCCGAAGCTTTTTCAGCTTTTGGAGTCTGGGGTCCGCTTACGCTTAACACTACAGTACACGCGTGGGGTGAATATTCGCCCCAGGGTTATATTTTTGGTCACAGTTTTTTAACTATGCGATTGCTGACGGTCTCGCTTAGTGTTATCCTAATTGAGTAAACAACGGTCAAGGTCAGTTATGCACCGGCACTTGACGCGAGCGCAAGTGGCTGAAAAAAGGCGAGAAAGTGCTTGGGACGGAATTTCACCCCATGCGAGTATCGTCGTCACGGAGTATCTCAATTAGTTTCAAAACATTTCTGGTAAGTTTTGTTATTATTTCATTACTACTTATGACGGAAATATTTATTATCAGCTAAAATAATATTTTTACATTTCGTCATTACAGATTTCTTACAAAAATATGGATGAACAACATCAAAATATTATAAAAAAAATACTGAACGCAGGGAGGTAAGAACAACCCTTTTGGCTTTCAGCATGACTCGACTCTTGTGTCATATATACCAAAAAAAAAAAGAAAACCGTAATCGTGTTATCAACGATCCACCATGATGGCATAGTTGATTTATCAACAGGAGAGAAACAAAAACCTGAAATTATAACATTTTACAACAAAACAAAATGTGGTGTATGTGGTTATAGATATCATCAATACAATGTGTCAAGAAATAGTAGGCGATGGCCACTAATTTATTTTTTGATTTATTAAATCTTGGCGGCATCAATAGCTTGGTAATTTATCAGATACCTGTTCATCTGATAAATAAGGCTGGCTAAGGGTGAAAATGCTGTTATTGTGCGAAGAACTTTCCTGTTGGATGTAGCATTTGAATTGGTAAAACCCACTATAAACTTTCGAATTGAAAGTAAAAATATACCAAGGGAAATAAGAACTATAACCCAGATTCTTTTGAAACAGGAAAGCGCGGGACCTGGATCTATTTCATCAACGAACGTCCGAAGAACGGGAAAAAGTGGTAGATGCGCTTATTGTCTTATAGCACGTGATCGTTCTGCTTCAAAGTTCTGCAAAACATGTAACAAATAGATATGTCCCGACCATCAGGTTCTTGTCTGTTTGAATTGCTATGAAAATAATTAAAAATAAGCAAGTATTTGTAAATATATGAAAATATTTACAGGCTCACTAATTTTTTTGTAATTTTTCCAGCTTTTCTGTGAATCTAAGTTCTTCCGTTATCTTTAATGCTAATGCAAATGTGACATTTAATTTGAAGTAAATAATAAATATAAAACAATATAAAGAATAATTTTCTTTAGTACTATTAAAATAAACCCTTGAAATGACTAAAACAAATGGTCTTAATATTCACCCCGCGCGAGTAAAACATCGCAAAATCAGGGCGCGTGTACTGTAGTGTTAAGACACTATATTAAAAAAAAAAAAAAAAAACTAATTTGTTCTCCTACATGCACGCGAAGGAAGTTGCGGACAAGTGTGGAGTTCACACAATCAATTTTGTTGTTTGTAACCTTGGACGATATTGCTTGGTGGTTCCGATATAACCTTGAACAAGGTGCATAACACGTGCTACACGCTATTGTCACTCAAAGGTGAAAACTACACGCATAATTGCAAAATCGTTTTAAATGGCTATATTTTATATCAACAGATACTATTGCTCACATAGCTCTCATATCAAAAACCTAATAACTAACACACCGACGTGCCCTTCGAATCCGTAACAAACACGTCATTGCAAACCAAACCTTTCGCTGCTCTAATAGGAGTTAGTTTGCCTTGGGTTTGCAATTCGAAGTCGTGAGTGTCAATTGTGCAGTTAGGTTTATTCCGCCGAATGGTTCTAAAAATAGGACTCTTTGTGTGTGAGGGTCAGTTTACTGCTGATCCTGTGACCGGAACCTCGTGATCATGCCTGTGGCATCGCAAATCGGCAACGGGATGAGGCTTTATACGATCTCTAATAACTGGAATACCTTTAATATAAAGCCAATTCGGCAACGTCAATGCGTCTAATGCTTGTGGCATCAAGTAGCAATTACAAAGAAAAAAAAAAAAAGTAGCAACACAGACTAGGGAAAATCATTTAAAATAATCTAGTTTTATAGTACCTAGTAGTATTTAATTTAGGATTTTATGAAATTTTTTTATGAAAAACGTAAATCATAGGTACCAGTGGCGAAGAGTCCATACAAGCCGATTCCCACCGGGTTACCTTTCAAAAATCAGTTCCATATTCATACAAAAGTATTTACATTCTATTTCATTAACAAAGTATTATTAATCAAATGCCTGCGCGATTTACAATAGCAATAGTAATTCTTAGCAATACCCTAAGTATCACATTTCATTTTATAGTCGTAAATTAATCAGCGCTTCAATTTTTCGTACCTACATTACATTGAAGGTAACTCGACGAATTATAGCTTATCTCGGCCAACGTTTTACTATGAGGCGAAAAGAGATAGTGTGTCAGACCATCTCTTTCTAATGCTCGCTAACCGTCCGTAAAATTTAAGAAAAGATAGACTAATGCCAATCGGCTTGTAGTTCTCTCCTCTCCTCTATTAGAAAGAGACAAAGAAACCACTCAAACCACGGTACTAGAGAAAGGAAATATGATAAAATTAAAAAGAATTAGCGTTATAATGAAATCCTTCGCAAGTCATATTCTTTTTATTTTGGCATATTTTCGTGTTCCATTTCGTTTGGTTGAAAATAAATTATTGTTAGTATGTGACATGTGTTGCTATACCACTGGTGCGTGATAATTTCGTTTGTTATATTTTAATATTTGTGTTATTTAAACTGTGACTGATTCTGTAAGGTAATTTAATCGCAGATTTGGTTAAATACTGTGGATTTTGTTTGTTATTATGGCTTATATTATTCTACCGGCAATATTATTCTTATCTGAAGACCTCCTCCAAGATATCCTGCAGTAGGTAAGTGTTTAAGTGTTTATTTTTTTGGACCGGCTTCCCTTTGTCAAAATTTCACCCTTCGCCACTGATAGGTACACTAAATTAATTGATCTTTGGTAATTTTATTGAGAAAAAACAAGCAGTTCGCACTACCTTCCTAGTGTTCTACGACGGGCAATCTGATACCTAAGACTCGGTGATTATGATTCTGAACACCCCTGTTGTTGATGACCTTTTTTGTCGAAAAAGTAATTAGCTATGCTGCCATACATATGTCTGATTTGCATTTTTGTTATAAACAGAAACATAGTTTTTGCTATCCCACGAGAATTTTCTACGCTATTAATAGTTTCAGTTAGCACGTCGATGTTCCTGCACTCTATACTGTCTATGATGGAGCATGCTGACGTAAGCATAAGACCATTATTGTGTGAAAAAACTATACATAATATACGTCATATAAAACCTGGACAGTGAAGACAATGCAATGCTATAAGTGTTTTCGTTGATTTCCATTTCAGCTTAGCAAATACCTATATAACTCAGGTATCGATTCTGCGTGTTCTCAGATTTGTCGTGTAGCCTTGCCCTGGCCTGCTGCCAGTTTCCTCTTTTAACAAATACCGGGTTATGATTGCGGCTGTCGGCAGCGCGTCATTTCCGAATTCCGGTGTTCTCATTGCCGGCAATTTTCAGAAAAATTACTACTTCTTTTAACTGCTTGGGTTTTCGGAGCATTATGACGGCTAAATTTGGATTAAACCGCAATAAAACCGGGTATTTTCAGCTTCAGCTGCAATACTTTATTTCAGTATTCTTGGAAAATAAGCGTGCCTAAATACGGTGTGTGGATGTTGTCTCATTCCCTTCAAATATAACATCCGTTATCTTGAGTTCTCTAATGATAAACATTGATTTATTAAGACAAAGGTCCAAGGTTGTTTTCTGATGATAAAACTATGAATAAAGACGCAGTTCTTTATTATCGAAGATAGTCTTGGAAAATGGGATGAATACCAGTTTTCTGACACTGAAAACCACATTTAGATTCTATCTATTTATCTTCTGTCCTTTTATTAATTAAAAATAAAGCAAAAGCTCCATTGAACTAAATTTAGTTTCTGAATCAGGGTTTCGGCATCAATATTAAACGAACATCACTTTTCCGCATAGCTGCTCATTACTAATCCATATTTATTAATCATTTCCAGATTTGTAAAAGACCTGGAGGACGGCTTCGTTCGGCACCGGCCGACGGCACGGCTCCGGCAATCGGCGTCCATGGGCGCTTCCACGTCATACAACGAGGTGATTCCGCCCCCGCTGCCGCCGCCGCCGGTCGGGCTCACCCAGGGCCGGCGCGTCGACACCTCGCTCAGACGGCTTGAGAGGGCGCACGATGACTTGTTCCAGTTGTAGCGGCCGAAGCAGCGCAGGTATTGTTAACTATGGTAGACATTTGTTGATCGATTGTATATAGAACCCTTATTGTGACACTTAGTGAAGTGAGCTGGAAGGGAGCTGTCAATAGTGTCAATCCCTAGTACCAGATGGAATGACACTTCACCTAAATTTTCTACTTCACTATTACAGTATAGACAGGTCGGATTTTTAGCAGTACCTACAAACGCCACAAAGAAATAACGTGTCATACTGACGTCATACGAATTCTACATTTCCCAATCAGAGTTTATCGTGCAACTAGCATACATACAACATCCCAAAATCAACCATGGGGCAAGTGCCCAACAGACACGACACCCGTCTGGTCGGAGCATCCTCCCTTTTCCATGGAGGATGATTGAACTTTACACCCTGTTTCTCATGCCTCCACCTTAACCTTTGAATTTATAAATTCAGATCCCAAAGTCGCAATACATATACCAACTTCTGGCCTGTGGATATACCACACAATCCATAGTTGACCAACGAACAAATTGGTACTTGCTATCCATCTAGTTCGTGTGACTACCGAAGTACGCATGCTGGATATAAACAAACACTGGTGAGCTTCATCGCCAATTAAACGGTACAAGTCTGATTAGGAAATGCAAAGTTGTCGCGAAAAAGTTCTTTGAAGACAAGGTCATGTTCAACCCAGCGAAAATATTCGAAGGGTGGCTGGGACCAGCTGGAGGATAGTTGCCGAGAACCGGCGGTGTTTTCGTCGTACTACAATTTGAGTGTCTTCAAGGCTAAAGTGAATAGGCTCTTAATAAACAAGCGCGCTTTGCCATCAACCATTGCATTACTGCTTACTATCGGACGGGATTGTGGTCGAGCATTAGTTTATAATTTATAAAAAAAAAAACCAAGCTGAATGCGTGCTATTAGAAAGGATTATGTCCAGCAGTAGACTGATGTAGACGGATATCTAACAACACCCAATTCGATGTCGAACTTTAATTGCATCTCATTGTTCTTACGTACATTTAGCAGCCCATGAACAGGGGGCAATAATTCGCAACGGGCTTCTATAATGCGTTGATATAGATGGATTGTGTTTCAAAATTTTATTGTAAACAGCTCACTGGCGAATGCTAGTTTCTCTCAAAATAACTGTTGACTCATAAAAGTAACAGAAAATATAATGTTTCCACTGATACAGTTCATTCGCTGCTCATCAGTTTTATGTATCAATGATGTGCTAACGTTTATATAGGATAGTCCGGGAGCATGTTTTTATTAGTGTTCTAGTCTTTGACGTCATCGCGGTTTACTATCATATTATTATCAAGCTAAAATATGCATTACCAGTCTACACTGGTAATGCATATTTTTATGGTACCTACAGATTCGTTCGGATTGTGCGCCGATCTTATAATGTGCAAATAGAGCAGTCTGGGTTAGAAGAGAAATGCTTGATTTTTTACTTTATTAAGAGGGAACTCTAGTGGTGCTTTCTCTATACAAACGTATTCCGCTGTTTTCTTCGTGGATACTGCTTTTAGAGCATTTTTTTTTTCTAAAATTTTACACCCTGATTATACGTGCCCCTATCATTTCATTTTTTCCGACACTTCATTAAAGAAATACGATACTTCAAGATCGCAAAAAATAACCCATTTTTACCGTGATGTTCAGATGAATATTAGACAAACGTGATAAGTTTTTCATAAAATAGAAAATAATAGAAGAAAATATACTTTTTCTCTAAATTTTGAGATCTAATTAATTGAGAGAGAGAAATAATTGAGATCTGTCGTGTTTTGTAAAAGATAACAGCGGAATACGATACGTCTTTTGGTCAACGTTTTTGTAGGTAAAATCAGCCTGAGCTGCAACTGTCCCGGCTATCATTTCTAAACCTTAAGACAGTCGAAACGGGTATACGTAAGCCTGCCTTGAACGTCTTCCAGGGCCGCGGGATGTTCGAAGGAGATAGAATAGAATACTCTTTATTATGTACATCATATAGATTACAGAACATAGATATGAAGATATTTCAATGGGTGACATAATGGATGGTCGTATCGCTAAAAGCGATCTTTTACAGACGGCCGACCTTACGAGCAGCGAAGGCTCAGTGGTAATGATGGCCATGTGTTACGAGGTGTATTGTATTGTGGTTTTAAACCCTAACACCTGCTTTACTTTAAGTAAATTATTTTATCGCAACAGCTACTTTACCGCTGGAAATGGGGAGTTCTAGAATCAAAAGTCAAAGATGAAGATATGTGACATCTACCAACCCGCATTGGATCCGCGTTGTAGATTACGGCCCACTCCTTCTGTGGGGGATCCCCGTGTCCTAGCAGTGGGATCATTATAGGCTGTTTATACGCTATGAAATTTTAGACGTTGTTTGTTAATCTATTTGTTATTTAGGCAAAAAATCATCACCGAAATATGTTCGTACTTTGGAGACATCGTTCAAGTCATGGTACCCGAAACTGTCAGTTTTCCCAATCAACCTTGAACTTTAATAATTTGGGGATAAAGTTGAAAATCTATCAAAGAAATTTGACAGATTGTAGTAGCTTGATATGCTGGAGTCTGTACTTTCTAGGTCTGTAATATTTGATATGACAAATAATAGACGAATTAATAATGAAAGTTTTTCAAAACAGGCGTCTTCTGAGCAGATTCGTAAAATCTTAAACATGTTGCATCGCTTTTTGCTTATCTTATCTTATCAAAGTTAAGAGCAGGCGTTAAAATAAAACCAATACAATTATTTACATATGTTGCACATCAGTAATAATTTTGTTATGAATTTCCAGGTTTAGTGTACGCTTTCAGTACAGTTACATGTCAGATGATACTGGCTATGTATAGCTTGATGTGTGGCCATGCATACCTTCTTGAACACTAGAACTTGACTCGAACAGATCCTTCCACAGATTTAGGTTGTGACCTTGACTTGTCCAGAAAGTATTGTACAATCAACCAATTCGAAGGACTACAGTAGTTTTCAAAGGTGTCATTACTATGACCAATGCTATCTATTTATTCATAAACAATCTAAGTCACATGAAATTTGATGTCATGAACAATCACAAAGGTATTAGCTTATCTTATCTGGTTGTCCTAATAAAAATTTGGTCAACGCACCGTTCGCCCGCCCGCGCCTGCAGCGGCGCGGTGCGGGGGGCGCTGTCTCACTGTACCCCTAGTACTATGATCTACTGCCGCCAGCTGTGTCGTGCGCTCGATAACAACACTGCAATAATTTCTAAATGTATTTGGAAAAAATATAACATGGTGTAAAAATTATAATTGGAATCGATTCAGTTGCTTATTCTGAGCAAACTATATTCGGGTTTCGTATAAAGAAAAAATAACGTTGTATATCCATAGACAATCTAAGGCCACGTCCGCACAGACAGGTTGCTTGCTTAGCGCCTAGAGTCTAGCGAGAAGCCTAGTAAAAGGAACGTTCTAAAATGAACGCGATTGGCTGCACTACGCGCTTAGCGCCTAGCTAATCGCTTAGCGTGGATCTGTAAACAAACGTGTTGGATTTTTGTAGCGAAGCGCGAGGTATTTTAGAAGATAATAATGGATGAAATATTAATTGTTAAATTTTTATAAGAGAACCTCTGTTGCATCCAGCTCATGAGCTCCATAAAATATAGTTATCTTAAAGAAACTTTGGGAAGAGGTAGCTGTCGAAATAGTCAATCATCATCATAATTATCACCAATTTTTTTACAATGAGATTTTACTGCTGTGAATGTATGTATATTATGGAGTTGGATTACGTTTTTAGGCAATGAGTTATTCTGTCAAGTACATAATAGTTCCACTATTGGAGATGGATAAACTATTGGACACTATTGGAGATAAATGGAGTAATACTTGTATTACTCCATTGAAATAATTCAACAAAATTTCTCTAGTAAACCACCTCTAGTCGCTGTATCAGACTACCAGCAATGATATTGAATGTTGTGTCACTGATAACAATGTTATTGACCTGTAACCCGCGTCCGCTTGAATTATTATTAGTTCAAGTGTTACATTTTTTATAATTCCAAGTGATTTTAGTCTTTTATATTTCTAAATTAGCTTCTATCTGTCCGCGAATTTCGTCCGCGTGCAATTTTCTTGTTTCTTCGACACACCACGTCGCATCGCATCGCTGCCCGCGTTTTTTAGTGATCCATTACTTCTACTGCTGGGAAAATGGCTCTGCTTTCATCCAACTCTCTGTAATGTGCGTTCTATGTCTACTATTTGCAGGCATACTCATTCCACCTTTACCGCGGTTAACCAACTCATGTAAACTATTTGACTATTAGATTTATGTAGACTATTCTGTAAATTGTCCTTTCTAGGCCTCCCTAGGCCTCCCTCTCTATCCCACACAATTCTTTCGGCCAGTCCTTTTGATGTGAGACAAACCGTCGTTTTTGTCTCGGCATCCCGCGATTTCGTCATGCGTTTAGTTTAGTGAAACCCACTCGGCGGTAGCCCAACGGTAAACCATTTTCTCTTCAAATAGTTTGCCCTCACATTGGTCATTATTATCTCCCTCCTTTGTAACTTGAGCTCAGCGTAACACATTTGCTTCTCCCATTTTGCCGTCAACCGTTACGCTTTCATTCATTTCCTTCTCGTTCATATAGTTTGTTCTTCTCTTCATTCAATATGATTCACGGAAGCAATCAAAATAATGTCACATTAAGCTCACACCAGATTATAAACGTTTTCCTTATTGCCTGTTATCAATAATTACATAACTAACGTTCCTGACACATTTTCCGTTTGCATTGCACTGACGACTCTAATCAGTATGACAAATGTGGGGTCTAAGGTGCGTATTACAGAACGTCACTCAAAACTCAAGCTCTACTTAAGTGTCGTTTCAAGCCATTTGATTGGTTGAAACTAGTTTTAAGTAATGCTTAAGCAGAGATCAATGCTTGAGTTTCCTTCTGTAATACGGACCTAAGAATACAACAACATCGTCTCCCCGTCCACATAATCTGTTTGACCAAGGAAAGGCAAATTCTCCCTTGTATTCCGTACCTACTTATCTACAGAACTAAAGTCATTTATTTACGGAACAAGTCTAGGTCTAGGTTATACGTTCTTAATATAATATTTGTAATATGAGTCTGTCTGTTGTCTTGTCTCGCCTTGAAAGCGGAACGGATTTTAATAAAATTGAGCAAACATGTAGATTTAGCCTAACTGTAGACCTGGATTACAATCCATAATAGTATTATAAATGCGAAAATAACTCTGTCGGTCTGTCTGTCTGTCTGTTACGCTTTCCCGCCTAAACCTCTCAACCGATTTTGATGAAATTTGGCACAGACAATCTTTAGACCCTGGGAAAGAACAGCTACCTTTTATCCCGGAAAAAATTGATGTTCCCGAGGGAAATCTAAAAAGCGCGATATAACCGAACTCCACGCGGGCGAAGCCGCGGGCGGAAAGCTAGTATAAGATATATTTTTTCCGGTACTCGTACCAATATTTCCGACGGCCAAGCGCTTGAAAGCGCGAGCAAAAGCGAGTATTCCGTATTATTTTGACAACAAAATTTGTCTAGCTAGGTTAGGTTATGCCACTCAAGAGTGTGTGATTGTCACACGAGTAACCCCTCTGCAAATAACTGCTATCATTTAATACAACTATACTTATCAGGAATATTAAATCTTTTCAGGTATGCGCGGTTACAATGAACGCGATGCGCCTGCGCTGTGCTGACGTCACAGCGGTCGGTCGTCGGCGATCAAGACTACGGTCGCGTCGCGCGATCGTGTCGCTGATCGCGGCCGCACTGAACACTCAAGTACAGTCGGTGAGTTAGTCGTGAGGCCACTACGTGATATTAGAATACTGTATTCTTAAAGTGATGTGCTTGACTTCAAAATTATGATTATTTACTGTCTATATGCTATGTTAGCTAGGGTTTATCAATAAGAAGTGTCTTTGTACGGAGTGGCACCATCCACCTAGGATTCGGTACATGATTCACTGCGCCGAAATACATATACATAATGTAGGTTACTTAAAAAAAAAAAAAAACGTTTTCCATATATACAATATGTAAAGAAAACCCTGTCCGACCCATAAGGATAATAAAGGTTAGGTAAACACTTGACCAAATATAATATAAAATTTTACATAATCATCATAGAACCAATACTAATGAATTTTGAAATAATCCTTTTTTCCCGGGAATTAATTCCAATTTCCCCGAAATTTGGTAATTTTTAAAAAAGTGACAACACCGGTATTATTATAAGCGAATATCGACGCGACCACGTCACAGGTGCCGCGTGCCCTGCCCCCCGCCGCCCGTGGAAGGGGTTGCTTATCGCACATGTATTAAGTTACCTCTTTTTGCGAAATAATATTTATTTTTTAGGGGGATTTTTTTTTTAAGTTTAGCCTGTCTTTGTGGGCATTAGTAGAATCAGTTATCGATACCTAACAATACCTTCACGGATCGGACAGGGTTTTCTTTACATATTGTATATTACATATATTGACCGCATACATAAGTATTGAATGCTATGTAGTAGCAGGATTTTTTTTTTATAAAGGTTCTATATTAAAATTTTATTTATGTTTCAAATTGACAAAGTTAATCAAATGCCAACTTCATTGTATTGGTAATTAAGTTGATGTCAGTGTGACTAGTAAGTACCATTGAAAAAGTTATTGTATAACTGAGTTGAAGCGTAATCTGAACTTTATTCTTTAAATATTAAAGTTATTTTTCCATATCACGATTGAAGATTATCACGTGGTGAATGCATGGTTACAGTTTGCACATCACGTATAGCACACGTCTCTATTACCTTGTAGAATTGTGGGCCTTTTCAAATACCTACTTATTTTAGGACTTGTCTCCACTAACGCATTTATATTACGACGTATTGGGCCATGCGTGTGAAACTGCCCCCTGCCTGGTTTTATTTCATGCTGTAAAATCCTGGCTGGATTTCTTAATTTCATGTGTATTGCACTACGAAGATCTAATAAGACTTAATCTAATCTACTATACATATTATATCTACTTCATGACTAATTAATTACAACTCAACAATGGTCTAATTATTTGTAGAAAATGTAGGGCACATTGTTTTTAAATTCGCAGATTCGTGACCTAAATGATATAGGATTGATAATAGAAATCACTGCGGATAAGATAATGTTTTCTTTTTAACAGCTTCATATTTTAGAATGGCACTCAATGTGCACTTTTATCATGTTTCACGTGACGACATTATCTTGCACTTCCACGTCCATAAAACTTGCACGTTATTTGCAGTGCAGAAATTTTAAAGTGGCAGTGTAAAAGTGTAACATACTATCGGTAACAAAGGGTTCCATTTTTTCAGCTCAACAACATTCATTGCTTTATTTACGTTGTTGGGCAGACACGTTTGTTGAATATAAGGAGTAATGGATTAGCAATATGCTTCAAATTGATGGTAATAGTGTAACGCAATCAGGGTGTAGAATTGTATCACATCGACGCTCAAATTGTAATCATGAATTCAGCACATGATACAAATTAAATTCTTTATCTCCTACGAAAATTAATCTGCTATTTCATAGAAAAGTACGGACGACAGCAGGTCAAGCTACCCCAAACTGTCAGTCCCAATCAACCTTGAGCCTTAATGCATTAGAGATAAAGTTGAAAATTTAATAAGGAAATCTGACCGATTGTATGTGCTGTCGTCTGTACATACATATCAGAATCATCCTGTCATATCTTAAACCCCCACTGCTGGGACACAGGCTTGGTGAGAGGGCATTCAAGTACCGCGCAGATAAGTACCGCGGTCAAAATGTAACATTTATTTTAAGTAATCGACCAAAAAGTTCAGCTTTGACATTTGGTCGGTTGGTTTCAAAATCATGTACTTACTGAATCCATGGTACAGGCCCCTGCCAACCCGTATACAGATAATATACAAATTAGAATTAGCGAGAACATGTCGCAGCCAACTGATTAAATTAGCCGTTAGGCAACTGTCTGGCCTATGGAAATAGTGCTTCCCTCGCGTCGCTCTTTCGGATCGCACGCGGTTCATCACTGTTCTAAACTTCTAACCAAAAAGGGTGCCCTGGCTTAGTTACTGCGACCAATTTGTCATGTCCAGTTCCCGGCACGTAATTTGGCAAGAGTCGTTAGATGCGCAGAAATCTTTTTTAAGTCCCGTCTACACGCACCGTCTTGCCTGCGTAGTCCAGGCCTGTGCAGTCATGACTGTACCAAAAGATGGAACATTTGAGATTGCGCGCGCTACCGTCTTGCCGTCCACACACATGTGCTTACCTGCGCAAACTGGTTTGCACAGGCATGCTCGCAGGTGAGACGGAGCGTGTAGATGGGGCGTTAGATCTGTTTGGTGGAGCGCGCGGGACGCGGGGTATGAGGTAGCGCCGATCCGAGCGCGCGATTCGATTCGTGCGTCAGTGCCGTCAGTCGACCTTTGCCTCTCGCACCGCGTTTACGTCCCGTTCACTCCCGGTTGCGGTTACACATGCGTTCATTCGTTCTCAAGTGCACCATGCGCGAATTTACCCCCGCTACTTCAAAATCTTGCCAACATACGTGTCGGGTACTGTACCTGATTATTTACATTTCTATCCTAAATGTAATTTATTGAATGACATTCAGACCCTTACTTGAAAAGCTGTTATTTAGTTAAAAGGGTAGGCCGTTAACTAAACGGCTAATTAAATCTGTTGGCTGCGATATGTACATTATATACAAGCTGTCGTTTTCAATCCTCGTCAAATTCAAGGCTTTAACTATGCTGCCGATTCTCGACAAGAATGAATAATAAAATGTGAAGTTTTTTTTGTCCACTCGACACGTATCAATTATAACATGAGTAGGTTTTTTTAATCTAATTTTTTGGGACATCCATGTTACAACGTGGTCCGTCTGATACCACGGCACTATAACTGTAAACTGCCCCATTTTGTATGGCGCCCACCCAGCGCGGGAGAAGTTATTATTTTCTTTTTTTTTTCTCACCAGAGAGTGAGAAGTCTTTTTCTGCTTCTTCTTCTGCTCAAAAACTTCTCCTGCTCTGGGCGGAGCGTAAGTAGG
Organism: Sesamia nonagrioides; assembly: GCA_017933935.1. Classification (NCBI taxonomy): domain Eukaryota; kingdom Metazoa; phylum Arthropoda; class Insecta; order Lepidoptera; family Noctuidae; genus Sesamia; species Sesamia nonagrioides. The sequence goes on from JADWQK010002455.1 coordinate 16,103, forward strand.
GCGACTGTAGCGTAGCCTATATGTCAGACTTTTACTGACTAGAAATCCACCCGTGTTCCTTACATAATATAAAAATGCGGCAGCTTATACGATATGTACCATACTTTTGTCACCGCTGCGCGCCGCACCATCACTGCCATTCAGCGCTTTGCAGTGTCTCCCTAAAGTCCATATCGTGATTTGATTCGTCATGTCTTTCATAACAGTCTCTTGAAATTTGACGAGGTTGCAAAACACCACCTTAAATACAGCTTGCATTATCAACTTATGAAATGTGTTATTCTTATAACATCTGAAGGTAAACATTATCTAACGAAAAGTGAGCACACACACCATTGATAAAATATTAAACAGATACGATATATTCTAACAAACTGACCAAAAAAAATGTGCCGAACACAGCAGCACACATGCATATTTTTATTCGGCATACATTGGTACAGTGTGAGTGAGATGGGGCGCAATCTAAAGCATAGAGAAGAAAAAGATGGATAGTGTTTGTCGTTTGTTTTTACGAGTGTATCGAGACTCGAGAGTGACTAAAGCGAGATACAGGACTTACTTCCTTTTGTACGCTTCATTTTTAGTGCGCTAGTGACATATCTACCTTAGTTTAATATTTTATCAATGACACACACACATACATGAGTGAAAGTAATACTTACATAAAAGTAATGTCACGTAATTCTATCTATACCTACATATGTGTGTCTTCTTAATTATCTCAATGTTTAACTATAGTTGACGTCCCTTAATGTAGCGTTAAAGATTTAAGAGGTTAAAAATAATAGAGCAAATGATGAAAACACTGCTCTTAGGTGCGTATTCCAGAAGGAAACTCAAGCATTGATATCTGCTTAAACATTACTTAAAACTAGTTTCAACCAATCAAAGGGCTTGAAACGAGACTTAAGTAGAGCTTAAGTTTTGAGTGACGTTCTGAAGTACGGACCTTAGTGCAACAATGAGTAAATCTTAAGTCTGCACTACTCTACTAGCGATGTTGCTTTAACGAAGTATTAGTCGAAACTGAGCGAAGTCCTACGTGATTACACTCATTCTACGCACTATGGGTTGCTTCGAATTTCGAATCCCATGATTCGCCCGAGGAGAGCCGAGGTTACACGAAACAACCCGAATTGCCCTTCTGCACTTTCATATTCGCTAAACTTCGATCAATTTATTCGAGTAGTGGTCTATGTAACTTGCAAACGAGGGCCATCAACTAAGTTGTGATCACACTACTAGTATCTAAACGTTATAACTAAGAAATCTCAGCCTCACGCGACTCATCGTCTCAACGTGATAGGAATATGAAACATAATAATGTAATGTTATTGTAATAATGTATCGATACTATAATATACTGGGGTTTGAAAACATGTGACCAATTATTAATTTATTAGAAACATTTTCCTTTCAAATTTTGTCTAAAAAAACAATTTCAAAGTCCAAACTCTGTAAAAAAGTAGCTGGCATTAATTGGCATTGGGATGGTATTCTGTTTCTCGAATGAAAATTATTGTAAAATGAATGTGGTTCATTGTCAAGCGCGTGCACGCAGCTGCTAAGATTTATCAACCAACTAATCACACCACTTTGCGCGCGCATTTGTCTCGTAGATTTTTGTTTGCGAAACTGGCTCTTTTGTTTTCTTGAAAAGTGGTGACCGCTACATGCGGCCGCAATGTCCAAATGTCAAATTTTCATGTCTTCCGTTATATAAATGACGGAAACAGTCTACTAAGTAAGCTTCTATAGTATTCTTAACCCTCCTACAGCGGTTCTGCATTTTGTTTAAAATTAAATTTAAAACGTCGCTAGAACAATATTTTGATCAAGCTATAGAACCGAGTTACCGATTGGACACATGTTATCATACTCTTAACGAACGTCCCTATAATCGTTATATATGGTGTATATATTATAAATAACTTGTAAGGCACTAAATACATTTGTACGTGTTGTTGAGCTTAAAGTTTATCTAAAAAAATAGTAATGACCCCGATTCCCTTGGTCACAAACTAAACTAAATTTAATTTTAGTCCGCCTTGTTATTTCTTTTTAATTAAAAAAGGACAGAACATAAATATTAATTTAGTCTTATAAAATTAGTCCACGTCTGAGGGACATTTAAGTACTTTTAGTAGTTATGCTTTTTTCGTGTCTAAATTGTCTATGGAGTATCTTAATTTGACAGGACTATACTAATATTTATCTTCCGTCCTTTTCATAATGAAATAAAAAGAAAAAGATGAATTTAAATTTAATTTACTTTAGTTTGTGAATCAGAGAATCGGCTCTATTAATATGAATAACTTAAAATATAAGTAGTCTTCTATGTAAGTTATACCGTTTATAGTTTAAGATTGTGGATGTTTAAACGTATCGTATGTTATGGCTTTTATAGATGTAAAAAGCTCTTGTAAAAATGTGAATAATCCGAGTAATAAATAATGTTATAAAAAATATATAGGTAGCATAATATACAAAATAAAAATGTCCTATTAAATGTCAATAAAATTATATAATTATAATTTAATTATAAATATTAATCGATGTCTATACTATTGTGGCATATTGTTGTAGTGTCCATTTTTTATGTCTCCCTTGTCAGCACGTGTAGCATAAACCACATAGAAACTGGATTTGTCGATGGAAGAGTAGATAAATGTCAGTTTATCTATCCTTCTGTCATTTTGGCTATTCGTGTGACGACAAAACCTGTTACTATATTATGTTAGTGTTACTACGGGAGAAATGATAGATATTCTATTCTTTCGCCGCCAAACCCGTTTCTATGGTGTATATCCTACGCGTGCAGGCTACCTGAAATGTAAATATAACTGCTACTTCCAGTTCTTTACCTCATCTAACACGAATGTATGTATTTTGAACCTTATTGTATTTAATCGTTTATCGATAGCTGTATTTTCATTATAAATGTATAAATTGAACTTGATAGTGGCTTTGGTGAACCTTTTCACAAAGAAAACTAAATTTAAATTTAGAGCATCTTTTTCTTTTTATTTCTTTAAGGAAAGGATGGAAGATAAATTAGTTTAGTCCTGACAAAATACTCCAAAGAGATGAAAGACGTGATTAGTTATTTAAGGATTAGAGCCTGTCCAGAAAGCGCGATTTACGCGCGAGTCCACTCGCGCGTAGGGACTCGCGCGTTCTCGAGTTACTAGAGCTGCATACATTCCGTCCAGATGCTCTCGCGCGTTACCGCACTCGCGTGTAAAACGCTTGCAATGAGCGGGACTCTCGACTCGCGCGCATTACGCGCGAGCGCCGCGCGAGTCGAGATACTCCGGCGCCGTTGCAGCGTCCAGTACTACGCGCGTGTCCGTGGCGAGTGGACGTATTCGTTTATAAAAATGGAGCGTGAAAACTTTGATACGGAACTTTTTATTGACGAAATTGAGAAAAGGGTAGCTATATGGGATATGGAATCGTCAGATTATTCTAATATAACTATTACGCGTAGGAACTGGGAAGAAATTGGATTTTTTTTGTGAAGCTGGTGATTGCGAGGAGAAAAAAAAACTTGTAGGTCATTCTGTCACGTAGAATGGGATGCACGTTAAATCGTCGACTTTCTCTTCGTTTACGACGTTTCCATCGACGGTATGCAAACCACAACACTACCGCAGTATCAGAGTCCATTTTTATAACTGACCAAATCCGTCTCATCACATACGCGCGTGATTTCGCCGCATCTGGACGCAATACAAATCAAAACGCGCGAGTGGACTCGCCCGTAAATCGCGCTTTCTGGACAGGCTCTTAAAGACATGTAAGATTGAAGTGTAGACGTCAGGCATAGACTAATTTGACCTTACTTACTAAACTAATATTTATCGTCTGTCCTTTTCTTAACGGAAAAGAAAGAGAAAGATGCGATGAACTTACATTTTTGTTAGTTTGTGAACAGGGGATTCGGCGCCTATATGGATGTTTATAATTTTGAAAGAATGGTACTAAATACGGAAAGTTTTTGTGTGTATTTCAAATTAAGTCAAGATTACGATTGTATGCCAAATAGAATTGTTACATCCGGGGTCCTATTCTCGATGCCAATACTGTGACACTTTATAAGTTCAAAGTCAGCCCGAAATATGCAACAGCAATCAAACCATTTTAATATGTACCGGAGACACAGCACAATCTATTTAATAAATCAGAACTGGCATCGATGGTAAAGCCTTTAGAAATATTCAATTAGACTAGACTTTCCCTAAAAAAATATGAAAATACGAGTATCAATGTTAATAATCGCGAGTAAAATTTACGATATCAGTGCCTTGTGATAGCTAATATTACTTCCAATAGTCTACGAGTAGCAGCTATAAATGTAATTTTAAAGTTCTGAATATATCGACTTGACATCTCATAGGTATCATTATTTAATATTATAGGAGCAACTGGCGATATTTGTGGTCAGAAAAGTTCATTTCATGGACTCTCCTGGCGAGCTCCTCTGGACATGACTACAGCTTGTTCAATAAAACTCCTCAAATTAATTACGTTTAACGTCTGTAGGGTCATCTAATGTATCCACGCTTGTTTGCAATAAAATCTACTTCGTTGCCTATGACTATCTTTATTCTGCGTGAAAACTGACGAAAATAATAAATACACTTCCGAACTCTTCAATCCAGCCTCCGTGCATTTCCATTTTTTGTCTATAGAACAACAATAATGGCTGTGTCAACGCAAAAGTTTTTTTTTTGTAGTGTGGCACTAGTTATGACTTTGTTCCAATTTCAAGTAAAATAAAAATCTTCAAAAGTTCTTCGTTCTTTCTCTTATGGCTTCGCACGATTTGTGCATTTAGCCAAAAAAGAAAAAGACGGCCGCGCGAACCGAACACTTAGGAAGAAGATTTGGTACAAAGCCATGATGTGGCCACTATGCTACATTATTTCACTGTTCTTTATGAATTATTCACTGAATGCACTTTTTACTACATAAATCACGCGTTTTTATTTAGTAAACGACACTATAAATAATTTTAAAGTCCAATGAAAAATTAGCGTGGCACTCATCTTAGCTTCCCGCCAAAACTCCCAACGTAAAAGTTTTTATTAGTTTTGAAGCTGACACATTAGCCGTCATCTGGGTGTAATCATTGTTCCAAATTCGAAATTTATGGCCATTTAAAAAGTTACAAACTTACAAAAAATGCAGGATGGCTTGATTTAGGAGTTCAGAAGTTAATTCTGGACTCATTAAATCTTGATTGATGGCTCGAGAGTTCAAGTATTTGATCTTTATATTATGAATGTGTTCGTGTAAAGCTGGGTCCACACTTTTAACATGTTTGCCAACAAAACGTCAAATATGTTGAATGTATGTAGCAAAATGTCATATAATATGAAATATGAGATAAAACCCGAACATACGTAGTAGTAGTACGTAGACGGTTCCGTAGTGAATTGGCCTAACTATGAACTAATGAAGGAAATGAAACAAAACCAATTTTATATTTCAATAGAATGTATCTATTGAAAAAGAAAATTGGTTTTGTTTGCAACAAATGCGCCTTGGTTCGCCCGAAATGAGATCCTCCATCTCGATCTCAAAATCCCCACTGTCCAGCAATTCATGAAACGCCTTTCCAAGCGTTTATTTGACACAGCCGCTAAACATCGCAACCCTCTGGTTGTCGCGTAGCTAAATACACCCCCTCCAGATCAGTAAGCTTCGCCGACCCAGTCACGTTCTCACCGACTCTGATGACCCCATAACCCTCCTCCAAGAGGCCCTTCTCTGTATGAGAGGAGACCTGTGCCCAGTAGTGGGACGATAAAAAAAAGGTTGATGATGATGAAGAGGCCAATAGGGGCACTACTACAAAATACAAGACAACGACCTTTCGACCTCACCGCCGAGGTCTTCCGCGACGCGTCCGACGTAATCGCCTAAGGCCATTCAAATGCCTGCTAACTAAACTAAGACTAAGCATTTCATGTCGATGCGTGTTTCTTATATTAAGTACATGTTAAACGTACCTACTGTTTAAAGCAACACAACATGTAGCGACATGTCGCGTAGAATTATATCAGGCCCAGTTCATTATATAGGGGTCGACAACGTAAGTCACATAGTCACATTGTTCGGACAGTTGTCGGCGTGTTTGCTACAAGTGAGGACCCAGCCTTAAATATTGTTATTAAATGTTAATAATGCACTTATTTAAGTAATATAAAATAAAAATCGCCGTTTATTTCCTATAAAATGTAATTTTTAGATGTATTTGGACGTGTAATGTAAGTCACTGTACAAAATGAATTTGTTATATATGTATAGTGTGTCAAAAATGTATAATAGCGAACAATTTGTTAATATTATTCTTTGCCGATTCGTCATTGCTTTGTTTTTCTCAACTTCTTTTATTTATTTATGCTAGTTGAGCTTTAATAAAAAAATATTTTATTACTCGTTTCACAAGCGTTTTATTTATCTTGCCTACCAGTATTATTTTGTAAAAAAATATCCTTATGGGTAAATATCTTAGACCAACATAATGCTTTAGCCATTGATATAATATTAAACTAAGGTAGATACGTCACTAGAGCACTGAAAATGAAGCGTACAAAAGGAGGTAAGTCCAGCAAGTCGCTTTAGTTTTCGTCGATTCTATTTAAGCGCAAACGACAAACACTAGCCATCTTTTTCTTCTCTATGCTCTAGATTGCGCCCCATCTCACTCACACTGTGCCAACGTGTGAAATGTACGCAGAATAAAAAAATTGCATGTGTGTGCTGCTGCTCCAATCGGCACATTTATTTTGGTTAATTTGTTAGCATTTCATATCTGTTTAATATTATATCAATGGCTTTAGCATTATTCTATGCATATCCAAATAATACGAAGGTTGTGTCTTATTTTTCGTTGAATAGTTCCTGTGGATAACTTCCGGATCTACTATCAGACCAGATTCATTCTATCATATTAGTGTTGTCACCAAAGTCAAGCTAGTATCAGTTGAATGAAATGATGGCATTTCTTTTTCTTTCTTTCTCTTATGGCTTCGCACGGTGTGTGCATTTAGCCAATGTCACGTAATGAATTATTCATGTCGAAAAAGACGGCCGCGCGAACCGTAGGAGTAAGATTTGGTACAAAGCCATGATGTGGCCACTATGCTACAATATTTCACTGTTCTTTATGAATTATTCACTGAATGCACTTTTTACTATGTAAATCACGCGTTTTTATTTAGTAAACGACGCTATAAATAATTTAAAAGTCCAATGAAAAATGAGCGTGGCTTCAAAATCTTAGCTTCCCGCCAAAAATGTGATGGCATTTGATTCAACTGATACTTGAAAAATGGATGCCAATGCGAATAGAAACATACGACCGACGTCAACTAATATAAAATAGGTAAGGATGAGACACCTTTGTACACCTTCATGGATGAAAATAACTTCAGCGCCATTTAGCGGAGAAATTAAACCTAAGCAAGCCTTATTTTCACTTGTATATCATAATGTACAAGTGAAAATAAGGCTTGCTTAGGTTACGCCATCTTGTATCCAGTTACATATAACTGGTTACAAGATGGCGTAAGTTCAGAAAATACGCAGAATAGGGTTGCTTATTGTAATTTGGCCATCAATATATTGTAAGTATCTAATTTTAGCCTGAAAAATGTATTTTTACCTATAATACATATTTCAATGTATATAAAATACCAGTCGGCAAAAATAAATGGTAGGTGACTTTAAACTGTTCCTATTTTTTTTACATGTATGGCCACAAACCATAGGTTTTTAAATGTACACATTCAACGAGCTGATCAGCAACATTGTATATGGTATAATGCGCTCAAATGGAAGGAGAAGCGGTTATGGAATCGACCGCACTTGATGTTCGGGACGGCTAGGCATAACGGGCTGATACCAGTTGGGAGTGCGGTGTAAGAACAAGTGTCTCTCGGGTAGGCTCATGGTACTTGAGAAAACACTGGGGCCAACTCGTCGGTATGATTTCAATATAGATAGAGATATAAAGCTATCGCAAGAGATCTGACAATTTGGCATAGCTGGTTAAGCAAGCTAAAGACTGACTATGACCAGACCATAACATCCGGACCCGAGGTTTTGAGGAAAGTCGAGAATTTCTATGGACAGCTTTACACTTCGACGACAAAACTCGATTTAAATCTTGCTGAAGACCCCAGAGTAAGATTAACCCGACATTACACCGAAGATATCTCGGACGTCACCCTGCAAGAGATTTGATGGGTTCTCGAACAGCTTAAAAACAACCAGGCGCCGGGCGATGACGGAATAACGGCTGAGCTACTGAAGGCGGGTGGTGAACCGATCATTAGGGCTCTTCAGAAGTTATTTAATTCCGTCATAGTCAAGAGAAAAGCGCCACAGGTATGGCACGATAGTGTGGTGGTACTCTTTTTATAAAAGGGTGACAACACCCTTTTGAAATTTACAGACTCATCTCACTTCTGAGTCATGTCTATAAGTTGTTTTCGAGAGTCCTCACGAATCGCCTCGCTTGCAGGTTTTACGATTTCCAGCCTCCCGATCAAGCAGGTTTCCGAAAGGGCTTCAGCACTGTCGTCCACATCCATACGCTGCGGTAGATTATACAGAAGAGCGAGGATTATAACCAGGGGCGGATCGTGAGTTTGTGGGGCCCTGGGCTGAAACTACTTAGGGGCCTAGCCTGGTCTAGCTAAGTAGCAGCAACTAATAGCCATGTCAAAATAGTTATTTATGCCACTGTCAAGCAATGATAGCTATTGTAATATGAGTGATAGTTTGTGCCACAAAGCGAAGCTGAGTGGCGCCATAGATCCCGAGTTTAGGCACAATAGATCAGCACGAGTATTACAATAGCTGTTTGTGGCAGTGGCATACAAAACTTTTTCTACGACCTTGAAATAATTGGTTATTATGAAAATTATTTTTCATATTTTTTCCTTGATTTATGTGGTAGCAATTCTTTTATGGTCTCCATAGTTATTTCTTTCATTTCATGAGGCGTTAAGATATTGTCCATTTCGCTATTATCACTGATATCAATCATTTTCAAAACAATTTTATTTATAAATGCAGATAAAAGTTAACAATGGCGCGAAAATAGCGCGGCGCGCGCAATGTTTTTACTTGTTTTGTTGTTATTATCCCACAAATAAAAGGCAAAGGCAATTCTATACAGCCTAATAACATGCAATGTTTAGTCGTGTCGTAAATACGCGCGCTTTTTGGCATAATCATATGTTGACTTTTTGTAGCTATAACCATAAAAAAAATTAAAAAGTTTCATTGTAGTACGGTTTACCCGTGTGGAAATGGTCATTGTAATATGACTTGGCAGGAATGAGTACTATTGCGATATGACTTATGGTTATGAATTAAGCAAATTACCAAATGATCGTAGAAAAAACTGTGTCTATAATGATATATTCTTTATTGCACAAAAAAAACATTAATATTACCTAAATCTACGTACTCGACCTATCTCTGTCGAGTGTTCGAGGCCTATCTGACGGACAGGGCCGTAATCTACCCTGGTCACCAAGGAGTGTGGAGCCGGCGAGAGATGTCGTGTGGTGTTCCACAGGGATCGGCCCTGGGGCCGCATCTGTGGAACATCGGGTACGACTGAGTGCTGCCCGCCGACCTCCCTATCGGCGTCATCGTAGTTTGTTACGCTGACGACACACTAGTTCTAGCACAAGGGAGGTCGCACCAGGCGGCGGCTGACGCAGCGACCCTCGGGTTTGCGACAATCGTGGAGAGGATCCGGCAATTGGGGCTCGAGGTAGCCCTGCAGAAGTCCAAGGCCATGTGCTTTCATGGTCCTCGGAAATGACCCACCGTCGGGTTCCCACATAATGGTAGGAGGGGTTCACATCGGCGTCGGATCGACGATGCAGTACCTGGGACTCGTCCCAGTTCTCGTCTGGGCGCGGTCGCTAAGGAAGCGACCAGCCCGATGCCTGATCGCGTCCCAGAGGGTCATGGCCATTCGGCTGGTCCGGGAATACCGCACGGTCTTTGCTGAGGCGGCGAGTCTTCTTGCAGGATTGCCGCCATGGGATCTGGAGGCCAAAGCCCTCGCCCACATGTGGGAGTGGCAAGAGGAGGCAAAACGCCGGGGCATAACTCCGCTGCCGTGAGAAATCGCGGTACGGCGGACAGAGCTTCGGCGGGATCTCATTGTGACATGAAGAGTCCGATTGTCCCAACCCAGTGCTGGGCACGCCACAATAGCGGCGGTAAGTTTATGCGGCGGTAAGTCTATGCGGTATCTATAGTATATGTATGTCCTCTTATAGAAGTGGCTAGAGAGGCGCCGCGGCGCCCTCACCTTCCGCCTGACGCAGGGCCTCACCGGACACCGTTGTTTCGGGAGGTTCCTGTTCCGTATAAGGCGGGAGGAAACTCCAGGGTGTCACCATTGTGTGGATCACATTGAGGACACGGTGGAGCTCCACCGTATGTGGAGGTCTGCCCGGCTTGGGTAGAGCACCGCCGTGTCCTCGTAACCGATACGATCGGCGGCGATCTTTCGCGTCCGACCCTGGTCCAGGCCATGGTCCGGAGCGATGGTGCGAAGCAGTGATGTTGGCAAAGGAGGAGGCGGAGCGCGTGAGGCAGCGGGAGTCCCAGCGCCCTCACGCCACTAGCCGCTGCAGGAGACGCCCTGGTCTGGAGACAACACCGAACTCCCAGCCACCGTAGGCGTGGGCCTGCGGGCAGTGAGCAATGGGCAGCTTGCCGCCCGGTAAGGACCAGGCCCGAGTCGACGACGCGTCGTGTTTCACGCGCCCCTCAAAGAGATGTCAGCACATCGTGACGGGATCCGCGAAGACCGATGCCTCCTGGGTCAGGGTTGCGGGACAGAAACCGTGGACCTGGCCATCGCACAGGCAAGTGAAGAAACACGGGTGGGTTTTAGTCAGTACAACTGTTGTTAACATAGCAAATAAAAGTAGGATATCTTATATTGATTATGTACGTAGCTATTTCAATCATATAAATAAATTTTACTTATTTATATATAACTTTTAAGTTATCACTTATTAGTATACTTACCTAACAACTTAAACACAGTTCTAACAATCAACACATTCAGTTTGTCATTTTGATGACGAAAACAGAAGTGCGGAAAAAAAAAACAAACCACGTCAGACGTTACGTTAAGCAGCGCTTAGTTTTATTTTAGATTTTTTATTAAATTTAAATTATTGCCTATTGTTTTTACCGGGGTCTGGGGGCCCCTTGTAAGCTTGCGGCCCTGGGCTGCAGCCCATAAAGCCCATAGGTAGATCCGGCCCTGAGTATAACCTACCCCTTTGCTTAGCGTTTGTGGACTACGAAAAAGCCTTTGATTCGATCGAGATCTGGACTGTACTGCAGTCTCTCCAGCGGTGCCAAGTAGACTATCGGTATATTGAAGCGCTGAAGGGTTTGTACGAAAACGCCACCATGTCAGTCCGAATACAGGACCAAACCTCGAAACCAAATACTGGTGTCAGACAGGGAGATGTTATCTCCCCGAAACTGTTCACCGCTGCATTGGAGGATGTCTTCACGGTTCCGGACTGGAAACGACTGGGCACCAACATCAATGGCGAGTATATTATACACCTTCGGTTTGCTGAAGATATTGTAGTCATGACTGGACACATAGCGCGGAGGACCTGAGTACAATGCTCGAAGACGTCGGTCTTAAAATAACATGAACAAGACGAAAATCATGTCTAATGCCCATGTTGTACCGACTCCTATATATATTAGATACTCTGTTTACAAAGTTCTTAACAGTTTCGGGAAGCTACATACGTAGAATTTTCTCGTTCGAAATATTACAGTGTCTCAAGAGTAAAGTCTTCAACCAGTGTTGACTTATGGAACTGAGACGTGGTCGCTAACAATGCGCCTTATAAGAAAGCTCAAGGTCACTCAAAGGGCAATGGAGAGGGCTATGTTTGGGGTTTCACTGCGTTGATAACATCAGAAATGAGGAAATCCGCTGAAGAAGAGAGTAACCGACATAGCTCGAAGAATTGCAACACTTAAGTGGCAGTGGGCCGGGCACATTGCCCGTAAGACCAATGCCCGATGGGGCCGACGGGTTCTCGAGTGGCGACCACGCACCGGAAGAGGCAGCCTGGGTAGGCCCTCGACAAGGTGGACCGACGACCTGGTGAAGGTCGCGGGATCCTTTGGGGAGGCCCATGTCTAGCAGTGGCCGTCTTTCGGCTGAAATCATGATGATGAATCAATTGCTTTTAAGAGTGAATTGCGCTACCTTTCTCTGCTTCAAGCTAGGGTAAGTTACAAGTCAAAAGATGACTTTTGAAAACTTTTTTGTAGCGTAGGTATTGCCCGGCAGTCGGCTCTTGTAGGTAGTGTAGTAGGTGCGCCTGTAAAAAAACTAGGTTTGAGGTGGTGAAAGAGTTCCTGGATTGGGCCCGTATAAGATAACTAGACAAACGTGTCTTGTACCCGTGCGTTGTATATAATCTTCATCAAAATAGCATACGTATCTCTCTATTATTCCTGTGGGCTGTAGCACCTCCATGTCACGATGAACACAATCCTGACGAATCGATGACGCCGTAGATGAAAAGTGACAAGCCATTCTTGACGGGTTACTGGAGAACATTAGTGGCGATCGTAACGCACTAAACGACCACTACTAAGAATCAAAAGTCCTGAAGAATGTGTTCAAGTGATAGAATGCTTTTCTATTTTAACACTTTGCAGTGGTCAATTCATGTTTTTTCCCCGTCCGTGAATAATCACAATAACTATAGTTGAGCCAAATTCGATAAAGAATGGAGGTAAAGAAACCGTTGCTAGGCAACGCGTAGTTTACGCCCAAAAGACAGATGTTAAGAACCTTTTCTACATAGATGATTTTCATAAAAGTAATAATCCTACTTCCTACTAATCTGAACAGTTTATTTAGATATTTATGATTGGCATAGAACGCTTAACCGATTTGAATGAAATATGACATACATGTAAGCTAATAGGTTAAACTTGTTGATACACATATATTATTTCTACCATGGATTTATTTATTTTTATGATTTATGTATTTGATGCGATGTCAACTATAACTTATTGTATAGAATGTTTAATGAAAGTTTTTACTGTATTTTTTTTTAATTCTTTTTTTTTAAATTTGTATTATTTTGCTTGTGTAAAGTTATGGGTTTTGCCTGAAATAAATTATTATTATTATAATTAGTCCATTTTTGAAAATATTAAAATATATATGCTAAGTAGGTGATTTGAAAGTAATTAAAATACGCAAAATTGTATTGACAAATGCCTCAACTTTATTTGGTTGAATTCCACAAAATGTGTTTAATATCTGGATTTCATCCATCTTTCTTTTTTTGTAGGGCTATCACATAAAATTAATGTCGACTTTTTAATGGTTTTTGAAAATACTAAGTTATTATGCATGTTATTTTAGTGATTCTATTGAAATATGCTGCAATAGGAATTGTTAATAAATAGCTAGCATGTAAAAGTCGATAATCATGTAAATAACAGGAGATTTGTAAAACGTGAGTTGTGATAACCCTAAATTGGTTTGTTTACCTCTATTCTTTAAGGAGCTAGGCGATGGTATAGGTTTTATTTCGTGATCTCTAGTATTTCGTACGTAGTTGCTTGTAATACATTTTGTTCTGACAGAAAATTATTCTAGCAAATATGCCACAGCGCACTGTGGCATTTTTGCTATTCCGCAGAATACTGGAGAGACCCTTTAGTCATCATCATCATCATCATCTCAGCGTTTATCCCAGTCGCATCCGAAGCTTTTTCAGCTTTGGAGTCTGAGGTCTGCTTTTACCAGTCTAACTGCTGATATGGCTAAACTTGGACATTTTCCGTGAAGCGACTGCCGTCTGACCTTCACAACCCGAAGCATTGCAGCTGACCAATTATTGGACTTTTTGAGGGCTCCAACAACCCTTTTGTTCGTATGGTAATCGAGACCAACGGCTTAACGTACTTTCCGAGGCACGACCAGGCCAGTGCAAATATTCATATTCATGCATACAAATATTTGCACTGTCCGCGGATCGAACCCGCGCCACCGCGCAGCGGCCGCGTCCGCTACCGCTACGTCACGGAGACTGTGACCCTCCTTGGGAGACCCTTTAGTACAAAGCATAATATTCAAGGTAAGTAAACTAGTTATCTTCTCGCTGCGTAAGCTGATAATGATTCACGACCGTTCGCTTAAGTCCGAGAGTGTTTGTTTTTATATGCTTTCAGAGCTTTTATCACCAGATAATTGTGCTTTTATTTATGTCTCGAAGTCGTAACATTAGTAAAACAATGCTACCGTTTCTAACCATTACGCTAGACGATAAAAAGAGTGGCAGAAACTTTGACAACATTCCTACCGAGTTATAGAGACTACTAAAAGAGGTTATGTTGTTGATGAATAGTTTACACGTCAGAACAACTTTGAATTTGAAGCTGACGTTCCGAAACAACAACTACATATAACTCTGTTCTGTTTTAACGCAGTTATTAAGTCCACAACAAGTTCTCACGAAATTCAGACCCAAGTTTACGACCGAGGTATTCATGAATACGCTTGCAAATAATTTATCGTTTGCCTGTGGTGAGGGAGAATATTTTGAAGCTCATGTATCAGGTACGACGAAGTAACGTTGGGGGATATAAAACAAGAATCTGTATTTTCCTACTATGTTCTACGTATGTATGTAACTACAACACGGTCGCTTTTAAAGTTCTCAGTAATGGACCACAGGGCTCCTCGTGCTATATAATTAAACACGCGGGGCCAGCGCCGGTTGGTGTATGTCATACCTGATATTTTTTCTTTTTTTTTATATAAAAAAATAATCCTCGATGTACGCGGTATAAAAGAGGAGACGAAGCGCTTCGTCCGGATCGTAGTGGTCAACAACGGAAGGGTGGAAACTCGCTGTACGAATTAAATCATGTAATTCTCCAAAATGCATCCTGTAGAATATCGACAGGCTGGCTACTCTGCGCCTGTACTCCAGGCTTTGGAGACCGTTTTGAGCTAAATCTGGGTGGCCAATTAGCCTGTTCGCACGCCTCTTCACTGAATCCAAAGTAGAAAATATATATGCTTCTTTACTATGCTTACCTTCACCATTTTGAGAGCAGTGGTGCCGAAGTAAGTTACTCAAAGTAAGTGCCTGCTTGGATTCGGACCCACGAACTTACTGACTTAACTTATAAGTCGCAGCCGTTATAATAATATTAATAACTTGATTTCGCTTGGCATAGCAAATACAGAGTAAAAATTAATTCTTCTTCAAAGATTCCCAGCAATTACGAAACAGAACAGAAACAGTCTTTCCAGAGGAGCTTCATGGAGACAGAGCCGCCCTCGATGCTTCAATACGGAGCGAGGCCGCGACCTCATAACAGGGCTCAACGTTTTTCTTATCTAAATTAGGAATAGCAATTCAGCGTAACAAGATGTGGCAAAATGTTTGAATTTTGTCAAGTTATCGGTGTTCGTATTAAATATTTACCAAGAGTAAAGCATTATTTCAAAGGTTCATTATGAAGGTATGAGGTCATTTACATATTATTAAGTATATGCAACGTTCGAGGTTTACTTGCCTTTAATGTAAACAAATATGTAATGGAAATAGAACTATAATTCCAAAACAGTACAGCTCAGTTTACGCTACAACTACAACGGTTTTATAACTTTTTAGTCGTCACTCTGAAATTAATTTAATGTTTATTGAAATAAAATTTATATTTAGGTTGAAGAGTCCCGCCGGCAACTCCCCCCCCCCCCTCTCCCCTCACACATCACTCATCTGTATGTTACAGAGAACATGAAGCATAAACATAAAAATACAAAAATACTATAAAGTAATCACTTTATATTATAAGTTTGGTTCGCGAATCAATATTTTACGAGACAGCACGATTTTACGAGCTTCAGTCGGTACATTTCTGTCCTCCAAATGGCACAGATTTCTTTTTAAGTTTATCTCGTGTCCCACTTGGTGTCGTTTGAATCGTGTCTCAGCCACGCGATATGAGAGTAAGAGCGGCTCTGAGTCCCTTGAGGCGGCTAGACATCAAAGAAATGACACTCGCCACGGAAACCTTACTAATACCACAGTCTATTTTTATACTGTGCTAATATTATATACGTGAAAGTCAGTTTGTTTCGCTTTTACGCCTAAACGTACTGAACGGATTTGGATGTTTGGCCCATAGATGGTCTATATGGGATACTTTATATCTCGATATTATATTCCTACAGGATTGAAACCAACGCGGGTGAAACCGCGGGTGCTGCTAGTTCAACAAAACTGCTTTTTACTGCAAAAGTTTATACGCATTTGTGGTCAGTGCAAGATAAATAGTATTCTTGTTTACGTAGTAGGCCCCGGCAGGTTAAATATCTTGAATAATGGCGCCCGTTCCTGTTCCATTGTTCATAATCTATAAAATTAGTTTAGTCTTATCAAACTAGTGCAACGACACGACGTATGTACGACAACAGCAATAGCTTTTAACTGATTAAATGTTGATAGTAAATCTGTCACACTAAAAGTGGAAATGGCTTTCATTTTGACAGACATTAACATTTACTGTGTTTTCTACGTTGTTATGCAGATAAAATTTTCAAACATATAGCAATGAATTAGATATCCTACAAAATGATTCAGATTCCTGCGTGCAAACAAATCCAGATTCTGGCTATTGATATACTCCTGATGGAAAAACCCAATAAAACCTTTTATAAGTAGTGTACTGTATATTAGTCAAGTTGACAGCCTCCGTGGCGTAGCGGTAGCGGACGCGGCCGCTGCGCAAGGTGGCGCGGGTTCGATCCCCGCACAGTGCAAGTATTTGTATGTATGAATATGAATACTGGCACTGGTCTGGTCGTGCCTCGGAAAGCACGTTAAGCCGTTGGTCCCGGTTGCCATAAAAACATCTAGTGGCAGTCGTTACGGGTTGTTGGAGCCCTCAAAAGTCCAAAAATTGGTCTAACTGCAATGCTTCGATGTCGCCTTAGGGTTGTGGAGGTCAGACGGCAGTCCCTTCACGGAAAATGTCGAAGTTTAGCCATTTCAGCAGTTGGACTGGTAAAGCGGACCCCAGACTTCAAAGCTGAAAAGGCTTTGGATGCGACTGGGATTAATGCTGTGATGATGATGATGAGTAAATCTGTTATCAGAATCAATCCTCAGAATAGGTAAATACATTTTAAACCAACCAGTTTTTTAAATGTCTGCGAATTTCATCGTCGCCCGGTTGAGTTCAGAGTCGTTTGATAATTCCCAGAGTACAAGTTGCTGGAAAATCGGGATAAAACTCTTAAGTCTGAAAACATGCACTATGCAACAAGCTTATTTTTATGCAGAACGTTTCGTAGACTGAAAGTAGACATTTTCATGCTAGTTTTAACACGAATATTGAACTGTTTTCTTGAATTAAATAATAACTTGCTACAGATAAAAGCCTATTGAAACTGCGCTGACTTATAACAGGTACATAAAGCACACGTACTTAAATAATAACTTTAATTACAATATAATAAAAATTAAATTACAAAATAAAAAAAGTTTATAACATAGGCGATTTGCTATTCTGATTAGTCATATCTTGCAATGTCGAGTTTCTTGCCGGCTCATTTCCACGAAACGGAATTCAATGGGAACCATCTACCTAGCTTCTGACTTTCCATAAGTGCTTATGGAGGTTTTACGTGTGAGCAAATATTGCTACCTTATGTCAATGGGCTAAGGTTCAATATTGCGTGACATGCCTTACGTAACTTTTAAGCCCTATATCTTGAGACCTAGGCATTTTAGAGGTACTATCTAAAAATACATTGCTAGACCTAAGGTGACCTATCAGACAGTACAAGTTTCATCAATATTGTCAATGAAAGATCGACATCGAATTTCCTGTAAACAAGAATATACTAGAAATCGCGTCAGTCAGTCTGCATTTGACTGTCGAAGCAATAAGTAAGAAGCGATAATTGGAATCATTGACTGCGAAAACTGCGACGAGCACATCGAGGTGACTTTTGTGGTCTTATTGTGTGTAAGACGCGGTATTTGTGGACATCAGGGAAGACTTCGGTGCGACTTCAGCTACGTTAACTACTTGTCAATGGTAGGCATTGACAAGTAGACCGACTGTACCATCGTTGTCAATAAACTTCGTAACCCTTAACCGCCATTTTAGTACCCCTAGTCCGTAACAATATTTTGTTTTTCGATCGGCACGTCTTACATCAGAATTTCTATTACATGTAATTATCGCAAAAATAGAGTAGGTATTTTCTCGGTGGTAGGCCTCAACATCAGCCGCCGGCGTAAGTTACCACCCACCAGACAAAGTCGTGCCGCCAAGCGATTCGTCGTGTTCCGGCATGATGTCTGGTGAAGCCGTACGGAGGGCGGGTCTGAGCAGTTATGTTGCGATGTGTGCCGGGTACGATGCGTCAATCGTTGTTGTGTCGGGTGGTTGGTCCTGGAGGGTAGCGGGATCCGAAGCACGGTGCTCCGCTGGCCGACCGCAGGTAGTTGGGGGCCCAAGTAGTGTGCCAGCCACATACGAAAGGCTGCCCCGCCAACTGCGAAAAATCCCAGGGTGGCCCCATCGTGCCGGTTGGCGACCGGACGAGAGGACCCGATGGCGATCCCTGGGGGGGTTCGGGCGTCCCCGCAGTCTCCAGATCAATCTCCCTCTGGCGCGGCATCGTTGGTAGTGTTGTTGGGTTTAACATTGCTTCACCTCGCTCAACTGCCGTCTTCCTTCCTATTCACTCAATTTAAAATGTAAATGAAAGGTACAAATAAGAAAAGTAGGTGTGCACAGCGGGCGCACGTCCTCTCTTTTAAAGTGCACCTCTGTAATATTAGAGGTCTGCACTCCAATCTCTTAGCAGTTCACTATCACCTTGAGACTGAGAAGCCGCATCTACTTTTTTTGACGGAGACCCAGATCAGATGTCCGCCTGATGCGGCATACCTCGGCTACCCGGGATACTCTTTGGAGCATCATTTCCTGCAGCGTGCCGGGGTCTGTGTGTATGTTCGCAATGACATCTGTTGCCGGCGTCTCCGTCACCTCGAGGACCCTCATTTTTCGTCCTTATGGCTGTTGGTTGACACCGGTGTGGACAAAATTGTCTACACCTGTGTCTACCGATCGCACAGCGGTGATCAGGAGACAACTCGGTTATTTGACCATCTCAGTGAGGCTGCTGACAATGCGCTACATCGGCACCCTGACGCTCAGTTCGTCGCTCTGGCGGACTTCAACGCCTGCCACCAGGACTGGCTCTTCCCATACCAGAGGACCGACCACGCTGGGAGAGAAGCGCGAAACTTCGCGCTTTCTATGGGCCTTTCCCAGCTGGTAGAGCAAGCGACTAGGGTGCCTGATGTAGATGGCCATACTGCCAACTGTTTGGACCTTCTGCTGACCACTGATCCGGACAGATGTGTTGTAACAGTTTCCTCACCGTTGGGAACTTCAGACCACTGTCTGGTGAAGTCTGTGTCGTCCTTCTCCCCACCAGAACACGACTCTCGTGGTGAACGGCGATTGTGGCGATACAGGTCAGCGGATTGGGATGAGATGCGCCACTTCTTGGCGTCTTATCCTTGGCAGCAGGTCTGCTTCTCTTCTGACGATCCGTCGAGCTGTGCGGACGCTATAACCGATGTGGTGCGTCAAGCTATGGAGTATTTTATCCCATTCAATGACGTGCCCGTCGGTGGCTCGGCTCGCCCATGGTTCAATGCCGATTGTGTCCAAGCTGAACAGCGTAAGCACACGGCATTTCTCGCCTGGGTTGACGCTCGTGACCGCGGAGCTCCGGATCTAAGCTCAAAGAAGAGAGCCTTTAACCGTGCTGCCAAGTCCTACAAGAAGGCGCTCAAGAAGGCTCGCTTCGACCGCATCACCCATATTGGCAACAAGTTATCTGCGCAGCCATCCGGTAGCAGATCTTTTTGGTCCCTTGCCAAATCGGTTGAGGCGAACTTCTGTCGGCCCTCACTGCCTCCGCTGGTCAGGCCTGATGGAACACTGGCTCATACGGCGAGAGAGAAAGCAGGTCTCTTTGCTTCTCTCTTTGCCCATAATTCGCGTCTTGATACTGGCAGTGCTACTCCACCTAATTTACCTCATTGCGGAGCCTCAATGCCTGAGGTTCGCATTAGGAACAAGGAGGTTCTGAGAGTACTGTGTCGTCTGGACGTGAATAAGGCTAGTGGTCCGGATGGTATACCAGCGATTGTTCTTAAGGCTTGTGCGCCCGAGTTGTCTCCTGTATTGACGCGCTTGTATCGCCTCTCATTCAGGACTGGTATTGTGCCCAAGTCCTGGAAGCTTGCTAACGTGCAGCCCGTGCCCAAGAAGGGTAGTCGTGCCGATCCTGCCAACTATCGGCCGATTTCGATCACCTCCATACTTTGCAAAATTATGGAGCGCGTATTGAACTCGCGCCTCTTGGCATACCTGGAAGGTAACGATCTCCTCAGTGACCGACAGTACGGGTTTCGCCGCAATCGGTCAACTGGGGACCTACTAGTGTATGCCACTCACTTGTGGGGCGAGGCCCTCGAGAAGAATGGGGAAGCGATTGCTGTCTCCCTTGATGTCTCGAAGGCCTTCGACCGGGTATGGCACGCTGGCCTTTTGAGTAAGCTTCCAGCGTACGGCATTTCCCCTAGCCTGACTGGCTGGGTAAAAGACTTCCTGACTGAACGGTCCCTCCGAGTTGTTGTCGATGGATGCTCTTCTGAGCCCATGTCAACTAATGCCGGTGTTCCTCAGGGGTCTGTTCTCTCTGCAACTCTGTTCCTGCTGCATATTAACGATCTGCTGATGCCTGGTATCTATGGGTATGCAGATGACAGCACAGTTGTAGAGAGATACCTGCCGGGTGCTCGGGCTAGTAGGGAATCAATCCGGTCCGAAAGAGAGGCCATGGTTGAGCGAACGAGTGTTGCGCTGCAGGCAGTCTCCGAATGGGGCAATGCCAATCTTGTAGCATTCAATGCCGCCAAAACACAGACGTGTCTTTTCACCGCCAAAAGGAGCCCGTTCACCTTGGCTCCTACTTTTCGGAATGTGTCCTTGGAGTGTTCCGACCGCCTTCAGCTTTTGGGAGTTGAGATTTCCTCGGACCTTAACTTTGGGCGGTTCATTGAGTCCAAGGCTAAGGTGGCTGCCAGGAAACTTGGCGTTATCGCAAAGGTCCGGCAGTACTTCACACCTGGGCAGCTTCTAATGTTATACAAAGCACAGGTCCGTTCGTGTGTGGAGTACTGCAGCCACATTTGGGCTGGTGCTGCCAAGTGTCACCTGGCCACTTTGGATTCAGTGGAGAGACGTGCAAAGAGGCTGATTGGTGACCCTAATCTAACTCGAGTTGGTCTCCAAAGCCTAGAGCACAGGCGTAGAGTAGCCAGCCTTTCGGTGTTCTATAGGATGCATTTCGGAGAGTGTGCGATGGAATTGCATGATTTAATTCCCCCATCTCCGTTCCACCAGTGGTAGACCCGTCGTACGGCTGGTTTCCACCCTTACGTTGTTAACACCTCTACGATCCGGACGAAGCGTTTCGCCTCCTCCTTTATACCGCGTACATCGAGGGACTGGAATAATTTGCCAGCGGCGGTGTTTCCGTCGGACTACAATTTGAGTGTCTTCAAGGCTAGAGTGAATAGGCTCTTAATAAACTAGTGCGCTTTACCATCAACGATTGCGTCACTGCTTACCATCAGGCAGGATTGCGATCAAGCGCTAGTTTATAATATATATAAAAAAAAAAGTAACCTAAAAACCAACGTTTACTCGTAAAGAAGTAAATGTTAAAAGTGAGATACTTGGGACTCCTGCCGGTGAGTTATGTCTTTCAGGAAGCTATATAATTTGTACCCGAAGGGAGCAGAATTATTCATAGCGAGGTGTTAAATATGTGACGAAATGACGGCTTTTTATGTTTGTTTTATGTTAAGTAGGACGAATGGGCTATGTTTTTTGTTTGAGCATATTATGGAGTGCCCCCGTGAGCCTAAATTTTAACATTATATTTTGATGTCTTCTCTCGACGGCTGTAAAAGATAGGGAGGCGGCGGTGGAGATGGTAAAAAATCAATACATTCTCGTCAGTGCAGTTTTAAAAAGTCTAACAGAAGTAAACCATTTTCAAAACGCTTTTAGTTCCAACTGCAATTAATTTTACTACTAATTCAAACCATGTTACCTTTTCATTCAAATTGTATTGTACTGTACCTACTTTCTCAGTGTTAGGCCATAAAATCGGCTGCCGGCAGAAGTTACCCCCCACCAGAAAAAGTCTTCCTGCCAAGCGTTGTATCGGGAGTTTGGTCGTGGAGGATCTCCAGATCAATCTCCCTCTGGCGCAGCATCATTGGTCGTGTTTTTGGGTTTAATATTGCATCACCTCGCTCTACTGCCGTCTTCCTTCCTATTCACTCAGTTTTTTTTTGGGTGAATAGGCTTTTAATAAAGTGGCGCGCTTTACCATCAATGATTGCATCACTGCTTGCCATCGGGCGGGATTGTGTTCAAGCACTAGTTTATAATTATGTAAAAAAAACTTTAAACGTCTAATTGGGCTTCACGATTAGTATCAAATCGTAGGCATAACCTGCAGATAAAATGCCATTGTAAATCACCACTAATTAATACTTCAATCCCAATCAATATTTCTTCTTTTTTTCTACTTCTTTCTTTTTGTTCATCTTCTTCTACCTACATTCGTTTAGAAAATAAATGATTTGATCTGATATGATTTGAAAGGTATACGAACCAACCCAGCCAACTTACTCCACTACTATACACTAACCACAAAAAAAATGCTCTCTAAAAATCCACCCAGTTTAACTTTGCAATTTAGATTTTATCCCAACAATGTCAGGCTGTTTGACATTAAATCAACAAGCAATGCGTAAAACTGAATAAATGAGAAGCAAATAATGAATATCAAATTATGCAAAACATAAATAATACCCGCTTTTAAGTTTATGTTTTAATATTGTATAAGGAAAATAAAAGCAAAACAGTATGACAAAAACGTAGCGCATAACTACGATTTGCGGAATGGTGCCAGACCCAAGTTATTTAACTCGTGGACTGAAACATGGAAGACGACTTCTAAAACCAAGGGCATCTACTACGCTGTCATACAGCCTGAGGTTCAGCGTAGGCCTTGGTTTTCTAAATGTCCTAAATTGTCGAAGAGAACTGTTTCCTCACTGTTGTTAGCGTACAGAAGTGGTATTTATTAAAGAAACAAATCAGGACGTTCCAATGTTCGTATATTAACCATATGAATTACAATTACAACCAGGTCTTATTAAATAAGATAGGAACACAATAATAATCACTGAGCACACAACAATATGTCAAACAATAGCCAGCAGCTCTTAATTAATATAGAAAATATAGGTCTCACATAGTTTGCACGAAGATGTTACCGTTGAGTGTCCATTGTCAAAAGAGACCCACAAGCTTTTTTTTTTATAATATGGCATCTCGTGGTTGATCTTGAGAGGTCTGTATTACTCAACCGGACTATCCTGTGGCTGCCTTAAGTGAATTTAAAACCTCCAGCCAGGGCTACTAAAAGCTTAGCGACTACACGCTAAGGGCACCCCCTGTGGGGTACGAACCTCGGCTTAGGGTGTCGCTAGAAGAACAGCAAGGGACGGCTGGATTGAATTCTTATTTTTATTTCAGTTTGATGACCGCGGCGTTTCCTAGTACTAGCTCTGAGAAGAAACGGCCGAAACGAACTCAGAGGTCATAGTCGGAAATTTATATTTACTGGCTCAGCTGCGGCGCGGGCTGGCCTTCATCGGCAAGGGACATACAAGGGACGGGGGGGGGGGGGGAAGATTACTACGTTGAACGCGTCGCGATGGACCTCGGCAGCGAGGTCGGTAGGTCAGTCTTTTGTATTTTGTACTAGTGGCCCTATTGGTCTCTTGGAGGAGGGTAATGGGGTCATCAGGGTCGGTGAGAGCGTGCCTAGGTCGGCGAAGCTTACTAATTCTGGAGGGGGTGTATTTTACTGCCGCGACAACCAGAGGGTTGTGATGTTCAGCGGCGGAGTTAAAGAAACGCTTAGAGAGGCGTTTCATGAATTGCTGGATAGTGGGGATTTTGAGATCTAGATGGAGGATCTCATTTCGGACGAACCAAGGGGCGGTTGTTGCTCTACGAAGAAAGCGGTTTTGGAGTGTCTGTATCCTTTGGATATGACTGGGCTTGGTGTGTGCGAAGACTACACAGGCGTATGTCATGATGGGGCGTATGCAGGCTGTGTACAAGCGCATTTTGTACTTGAGGGCAGCTTGCTGCGCGGGTTGAGGAGAGAGTGGAGATGATAGAGTGCGTAGGCGGCGCGCGAGCGTACCATCCTTATATGCTCTCCGAACTTGGCTCGCTTTTCCCAAGGGATCGGCTTGTTAGACCCACGAGCCGGTAGGGCAATGCCTTTTATAGTGAGCTTGAGGTGGGGTTGCCAGTCGTCGCTAGCACTGTGTAGACTTAGACTCGGACATTGTTGTAGCCCAGTGTTCCTGAAAAAGATCCACGTCCGGGATAATTCCCGGTGCGAGTGCGGTCTTGAGGATGGTACTTTAGACCATATTTTCTTTTCTTGTCCCCGTAATAATAAATCTTTTGACCTCTATTCAAAAATTCCCAAAGTCAACACCCCCTCCCAACTAATTTTCATACCCTACTTTCCCACTTCTCCCCTAAAGTAATAAATCTTTTGGCCAGATTCCTAGTTGAGAATGAGTTAAAATTTTAATTGGTGCGTAGTTTGTGTGTAAATAGTCTGTATATAATATAAACTAGTTTAATTGTTGTCTCATGTGCCCCTGTAAATTAGATTTTTTGTCTTACAAACCCATGTGTTTGTCCATGCTGCTACACTAACACCTACCACGAAGGGAAAAGTTCGACCGCCTGCCTTTATTTGCTACCGTCATCACGTGTCACTGGTAGAATTATCGAAACCGGCTCAGTTGCCAAAAAAGGAAAAAAATAAATAAAAAGTATGACAAAAAAAAAAAAACGAAACAATAATGTAACAGTCAATGTACCTAGGGGAGACGTCGAGATTGTACATAATAACGACATTATTCATTTAAACGCCCCGCGATGAATTTGCTTAAAATCAAATAAAATATTAGAACCAACAGCTGACGGGTAATTTGAACACGAAGCCACAAATTTTTGATTTGATTTAATTTACAGAGATGGAAATATTCTGTTTAATATTTCGATTAAGAACCAGAAAAAGTTATGACATTCACCAACTCGCACTGAGTCTGCGTGGTAGATTACAGCCCACTATCGCAGAGTCCTCTGAGAGAGGACGCCTGTGTCCGAGTAGTGGGAATTTTATGAGCCAATTATGTTTATGCTAGATTTCATTGTAAGGACGACAGCAGGTCACGCTACCCGAAATTGTCAAATATTCCCAGATAATAATCAAACTTCAGCCTTATTGCCATAACAAAGATGGCAATCTAATAATGACATTTGACAATTGGATTAGCTTGATGTGCTGTCATCTGTACATACTTGTGGCTACAGTTTATTTTGTACCTAACACAATTTTATAAACGGGTGAAGTAAAACAATCCCGCAGTTTGCTTGTAGAAAGAAATATAATTTAGGAAAAATACATGTCTCTTTGTTGAATTTTGTGGAAAAGCTTACAGAAAATTGTCTTTTTTTCTGTTACATTTTTCTTTTAAGTGTCATACTGTTGAGCAAAAGCCTTCCCCTTTTCTAACGTTATATGTACCTCCTAAGTATATCTTGGACACCAATGACTGATTACACGGTAAAGGAAAACATCTTGAGGAAAAGTCTGAAATCGCCACCCCGCATTGAACAAGCGTGGTGATTACTCTCTTTCATTAATATCATTCTCTGTGTGAGAAGACACCTGTGCCTAGCAGTGGGACGATAAAAAGGTTCATGATGATGATGATGAGTCAAAGATTGTTGAAAAAGTCGTTACTTGTGTTTAGTAAGAAGATAGTAATCGTTCAATTTTTATGCATTTCGTGCGTGAGTAAAGAAAATCTTAGCTCTTTGCAAGGAGTTTCGGCATCAATATTTATTTTAGAAATAAATCAAACTATCGTGCTAAAATTAAAGATATTATTTCTCTCTCAGCAATAGTACGGTAGCTTCAAATAATAGTACGTTAGTGATTATACAATATGTAAAGAAAACCCTGTCCGATTCGTGAAGGTATTATTAGGTATCGATAACTGATTTTACTAATGCCCACAAAGACAGGCAAAACTTCACTAAAAACAAAAAAGAATCCCACTAAAAAAATAAATATTATTTCGCAAAAAGAGATAACTTAATACATGTGCGGTAAACAACCCCTTCCGCGGGCGGCTGGGGGCAGGGCACGCGGCACCTGTGACGTGGTCGCATCGCTATTCGCTTATAATAATACCGGTGTTGTCACTTTTTTAAAAATTACCAAATTTCGGGAAATTGGAATTAATTCCCGGGAAAAAAGGATTATTTCAAAATTCATTAGTATTGTTACTTTGATGATTATATAAAATTTTATATTATCTTTGGTCAAGTGTTTACCTAACCTTTAAAAGAAAACCCTGTCCGACCCATAAGGATTATCCTTATGGGTCGGACAGGGTTTTCTTTACATATTGTATATATATAGTGATTGATAGAATTATTGCAATCCGATCAGTAGTTTGGAAAATTGTCGTAGACTTTAGAACTACCTACAATACTTTATAATATTCATGAGAATTAAAACTGTTATTCACTAAAAGCATAAACATTTTAAATGCAGACATTGATAATGATGACGGTGTTGGTTGCATTTCGTTTCAACGAAACACATTATTTTGTGAAATTATAGTTCCACAACTCAAATAAATTTTGTACATTACCAGTTTGCAGTTAGTTTTAATAGCGAAGTTTTCCTGGACGATGACATTTACATTTAGATGAATTACCCGAGATGAGTGCCGGTGTAATTTGGTGAGCAACGAAGTGCTATTAAAAAGTGTAACTATTTAACCGGGGGTAGCTTTTATGAGTCGATGTAAGACCTTACTTACCTTCTACTTACTAAGTAGTAAGATACTTACCGTTTCTTTAAATACTTACTGTAAATTTTCTACGTGACCAGAAATTTTATCTCAACGACATTAATTTAAAGTCAAAAACTTGTCAAAAATGCATTGAGTTATAATGTACTACGTACGTACGTAGTACATTATAACTCAATGCAAAAATGTACGAAAATTACAAACATTTTAACGAAAAAACCATTGCCCAAAACTAGTTAATGGGCAACGGTTTTTTTTTTTTTTAAATAGAAGGAATAAACAAGCAAATCTAAAAAAGGAAGTATAGAACATTTGTTGAAGCGCCTGTTCAAATATTCGTAGCTTAAGTGTTCCGTCCTCGTACTAGCCCCGCACGATGATATTGCGATCGGCGGCCATCTTGGTGACGTAGTCGACCTCGCACCGTCAGTACCGTTCGCAAGTTCAGTCCGCGCTTACCCACTTACGCACATCGAATATTTTTGTTAGTTTTTTGTTTTTGTTATCCTGTTTTATTGTTGTTCTTGAGTTTTGTTGTTTAGTTTTGTTAGCTGTTACTCGTTAAAATGAGTAAGAAATTAATTCACAATCGTGCTCGTGAAATTATAATTAAAGTGGACAATTATTTTGTTAAAGAAAAAGAGGACTGTAAGTTAGTTCTTGAAAGTATAAACCGTGCTTTAAAAAGTACTTCGGACACTACTGAGGACATTTTAATACCGAAGCAACAGCTAAACCAAAGTCACTGAGCGTGTGGCATGTGCCACAGGCATTGCAAAAATACTGTGACTAAATTGCGACGAGAGCATGAGTCGGCAACAGCCAGTGGCAGCAAAATGAGAACTCCTACTAAAGGAAAAAGACAAAAGAAGGAATATTTCGACGGGTTTTCCTTAACAGCTTTAGGAAATATTATACATTCAATGTATACGGTGAGGAGAGAAATACCCACAATGCGCAAAATCTTGGCGGCTTCAAAATTAGACCTTAATTATACCAATAGTGAAACTACATTAAGAAAAATAATTAAATGTGATTTAGGCTACCAATTTAAACGATGCTACCAAAAAAGACTGGCTCTAATTGAAAGACCCCAAATTCAAGCGTGGAGGGCTAAATATTTACGACGTATGAAAGAAAATGACTCGCTTGCTAATAACAAAAGACCCGTTATTTATCTCGACGAAACGTGGATACACGCACACTACACGGTAAAAAAATGTTGGCAAACAGCAACCGATGTCAGAGTGAGACGGAACGACAGCCCCGGCCGCCGATGGATAATAGTTCACGCGGGAAGTGAAAGCGGTTTTGTTGACAATGCCCTTTTAATGTTTAAAGCAGACACCAAAACGGGGGATTACCATGATCAAATGAATGCTGAGAATTTCACCAAGTGGCTTACAGAAAAATTAGTACCCAACATACCACGCAACTCCATAATTGTGATGGACAACGCCCCTTATCACAGTAGGGAAGAGAATAGGCCACCAAGTATGAACAATAAAAAACAGTTGATGGTTGAGGGGCTACAAGCTCACGACATCGACTTTCCCAACGACAGTACAAAACCTGAACTGTATTTATTAATTAAACGGCACAGACCGCCGAAAAATTATAAAATTGTCAATTTATTAGCTGCCAATGGCCATGAGGTCGTTAGATTACCACCCTACAACTGCAACCTCAACCCCATTGAGTACATCTGGAACCTGGTAAAGATGAGGGTGTCAGAAAAAAATGTGGAGCAGTTGGAAAGTCGCATTGAAGCTCTGACATTGGAGGCGTTGGCGTCAATAACTCCAGATGACTGGCGAAAGGAAGTCAATCATGTTAAACGGCTTGAAGAGGAATATTGGAAAAAAGATCGAATAACTGACGAGTTATTTATCATAAATACGGCAGACGACAGTGAATCGGAAACGACAGACACAGAAAGCAGTTCTGATTCGGAAGACTGTATGAGTGGAATTGAATAAATAGGGTAAGATTATATTGAATTATATATAAAAAAAAAATTTACATACTATCCTGGTGTTATTTGGTACTCTGGTTTAATTCCCGCTCACAAATTAACAGAAATGTAGTTAGCAAAAGTTAATAAACATGTAAGAAAGATATACGAATAAGTATATTTTTCTTACGTCTACAAGAATTATTTCCTTGAAATTTTTAATAATGAAAGTTTATTTGTCAGAATATGGATTAGTAGGTATGTGTATGTATAATAAAATTATAAAATACAAATAAATCCTTAACCCGAAAGAATGTTAAATGCAAAATTAATAAACTATAATTTTGCATTTAACATTCTTTTGCTAGCTGTCCTTTCGTGTGACAGATGACGTCACAAAGCTGTTATTGTGACAAGGTTCCATCGCAATATCATCGTGCGGGGCTTATAACTGTTATGTTCTTTTTATTATGTACCTGCTACACTGATATGTCATTCACACAATTATTAAAAAGTCTCACAACGTTACACATGCCTGCTGTCTTTTTATTTAAATCTCGCTAATTTCCGCACATATTGGTCCATTACGAGTCGGATTGATTAAATAGCAAGGATCTGCTATTAATATATGAAGATCAAGAAGTTAATCGTGAGATTAGTGAATATTAATTTATTAGTGCAAAGTTGTAACTGACCGGCAGTGTGGTATGTGAATCAAGTACATAGAATAAAACGGTGTTAAGTCTAATGTATCTATAATATCGTCACCCAACACTCAATCAGGTAGTATATAACCCTAATTAAGGATTTATAAGGTTAGTCATTATAATTACCTAGTGTATTTTGTGTTCGTTTCACCCTACCATTTGTATTGTGATAGTTTTATTGGCGTTATTGTGTATTTGTAGCAATTAAATTAGATATCACACATTATTAGTGTAGTAATATTGTTATATTACATTATTTCTTCTTCAGTCTTTGCCAAAGTAATTACTTATCACGTTAAGTATTTTGCATAGGTAGTAGGTAGGAGCAAAATAATTTATGAGTGTTAGATATTGTTAATGTTACTGTTTTGTTAATGTAATTACCGTTTTATTTTGTTATTGTGCTGTTGTACTTATACAAGTAATAAATTCTTAGTTTATTGAGTTTTATAAAAGAATAAAACTATTTGCATTATTTATTGAGGGTGGTACTAATTAGTGCCCGTGTTCGTATAGGTCTCATCTTTAGGTAGAATCATAGGAAATACGTTATACTATTACTTAAAGTTTATTGTATAAATTCCAGATTTACGCTCGAATCCCAGAATGACCGAGGAAAAGGAGTTAATAAAGAAGCGAGGTAGCTTCAAAGGCCGATTAACAGCTTTTGTCAATTATCTGGACTCGCTGCATGATAAGACGTTATCTATCAAAATATATATATCAAAATGGAGTTGTTATACCAACAGTATGATGAGGTACAGTTACATCTGGAGTGTATTGCTGATGATATCAAGGCACAGTTTTCAGAACGGCCTGATTTTGAGTCCCTATATTTCAAATCAATGGCTAACGCTCAGGTAGTCGTAAATAATGTTAATAAAGATCATGAATCTGTTTGTAGTGATAAAAGTAATTTTGGTGGTAGTTATAAGCCCGTTAAGTTACCCACAATCCAATTGCCAAAGTTTAGTGGATCTTACAATAACTGGTTGGAGTTTCACGACACCTTTACGAGTCTCATTCATTCAAATGATGCTATAGACGAGATCAACAAATTCCACTACCTTCGAACGTCTTTGGAGGGATCCGCTGCCGTGGTAATCCAGTCGATCGAGTTTTCGGCTACTAATTACCCTGTGGCGTGGAAGATATTATGCGAGCGGTATGATAATAAGCGAATATTAATTCACAATCATGTTTCAGCTATTTTTAACTTAGAAACAATTACAAAGGAATCCTCTGTCACTTTAAAGAATTTAATTGATCAAATAAATAAACACTTACGAGCATTAGACACCTTAGGTGAGCCTGTAAAGTATTGGGATACCATTTTAATTTACATTGTTACTCGCAAGTTGGATAGCAGAACGTTCCGTGAGTGGGAAGAGTACAAAGGTCGTATTGACAAAGATAATAAGATTACCTTCGATGCATTTCTTAAATTCATACGTGAGCGCGCTGAGATAATTGAAACTTTGGAATTGTCCCGTAATAACCAGCTTCACTCCGCTAATAAGTCAGGGGCTAAGCTGAAGTCTATGGTTACCGTCCAAACTGGTAATTCTAGTTCAGAGTCAAGTACAAGGGTCTGTCCCAAATGCAAAGGTGACCATAACTTGAGTCTGTGTGCAGAGTTTCTCGCATTAAGTAACGAAGCACGCATTAAATTGTTGCCAAATTTTAGAGTGTGTTATAATTGTTTTCGTTCTGGTCATTTTGCGAATCATTGTAAAAGGGTAGGTTGCAAGCTGTGTAAACGTAAACACAATACGCTCATCCATGTCGTTGATTTTAAACCGATTGCAAATAGTCATAACATTCCAAATAATTCGTGTGATAACTTATCGCCACCATCGTCTTCGACGACTTCTACGTCTGAGATGAACAATGTCGCATTGTCAGCCAACGTCACATCTTCCCACAGTAGTACGAGTCATGATGTGTTATTGTCAACCGCATTAATTAAATTACATGATCGTAATGGTCGAGAACATGTTGTTCGTGCAGTTCTTGACAGCGGTAGTACATCATGTTTTGTGACGGAAAGACTATGTCGACAGTTAAATTTAGAGACTAGGCAGATAGACAGGTCGATATTCGGCATTAATAACGTGACTTCTCACGTAGGTAAAACATGTCGTATTAACATGACGTCTTTAGACAATAGTTTCAATTCTGAGCTTAATTGTTTCGTTTTACCATCAATAACTAGTGATGTGCCATGTCGTGAAGTAAATCTATCTATTCTGAACATTCCGTCTCATATCTGTTTAGCAGACCCTACTTTTTACAAGCCCGCTCATGTCGATATTTTGATTGGTGCAGATATCTTCTGGGACTTGCTAGGGTCAAAAACAATTAAATTAGGTACTGGTAAGCAAATTTTATGTGAAACCAGGTTAGGTTGGATCGTCTCCGGTCCAATCAGTCGTAATTATGTTGCATTGCATTCTAGTAATATTAAATGTAACTTTGCTAAAGTCAATTCTTCAATTAACAACGATTTCTATAAAATTCAAAGTGATTTGACTCGCTTCTGGCAGTTAAAAGAAGTAAATAAGAAGTCTTCTCATCATTCGTCGGAAGAGTTGTTAGGTGAAAAGCATTCTGTCGATAATACGAGCAGATATCCTAATGATCGTTTTTGTGTTCGTTTTCCTCTCAATCGAAATTCGCATAAACTAAACTGTTTCGTGTAATAGTGACACTAAACATGATTTATTTTCTGGGATTACAAAGATCCTTTAGGGCTGTTGTCACCATTTGTAATCACAATAAAAATGTTGCTACAGAGAATGTGGTTGGATAAATTATCATGGGATGATCCACTGACTCCTGAAATTAAATTACAATGGCAGGCCATTGTCAAACTTGGCCCTCTTTAAATGAAATTCGTATTCCTCGAATTATTGTCAGTCGTTCATACAAGGAATTGGAACTGCATATATTCAGTGATGCATCTGAGCGCGCATACGGTGCGTGCGCTTATGTTCGTAGTATTAGTGATGCAGGTGAATGTATCATTCGATTACTCATAGCCAAAAGTCGTGTGGCGCCAATTAAACCCACTATGATTCCAAAATTGGAGTTTGGTGGCGCTGTAGTGGGAGCTCGTCTGTATGAGAAGGTGTCAAACTCACTTCATCTAAAGTTCTCACGCGTGTTTTGTTGGACTGACTCCATCATCGTGTTACATTGGCTACAAATATTGCCTTCGAAACTTCAGCCATTTGTACGCAATCGCGTCGCTGAAATTTTAGAATTGGCAGATGACTGCACCTGGCGTCACGTCCCAACCAATGAAAACCCAGCAGACCTACTATCACGTGGTGTGGATAGCAATCATCCGCAGGGTTTAGATATGTGGTGGTCTGGTCCTGAGTTTCTCCAACAAGACTCAAGTAGTTGGCCTTCGCAAGCTAAATGTTTAGACTTAAGCTTACTCCCTGAAACTCGAAATGATATCACTTTAAATGTTGTCCTTGATACTAACGATGTGGCATTAATTATAGATTTCAATCGTTTTTCGAATTATTTAAGACTTTTACGTTCCATGGCATATGTATTGCGATTCAGTAATATGTGTAAAGACCAATCGTCACACGAAAAATTCCTATCTGATGACGAATTGAAGAAAGCATTAAACGTTTTAATCTGTCAGAGTCATCAAGAATCATTTCCTGAATATAAATTACTTCTAAATAAACACAGTTTGCCAATAAAGAGCGTCCTGTTAAAATTTAATATCTATTTAGATGAAAATAATCTAATGCGTGTCGGAGGACGTCTCGATAGATTTTACACATAATAAACGGCACCCTATAATTTTACAGTCCACTCATACTTTTACTAAATTATTATTTGATTTTGAACATAAAGGGTTAATGCACGCAGGCCCACAACTGTTAACATCCATTAGAGAAACCTATTGGCCTATAGGAGGACGAAATTTGGCTAAAGTCTGTTATCAAAGTTGCGTTTTGTGCAAACGTATACAGGGTAAGATTGTTGCTCCTTTGATGAGTAACCTGCCACGGCAGCGCCTTCTTCCAGGGGGATATCCGTTTGAATGTACCGGTGTTGATTATGCGGGCCCTATTATGAGCGCTAGCCGCCAAGGTCGTGGATGTAGACTCGTCAAGGTGTACATGGCAATTTTTATCTGTTTTACCACAAAAGCTGTGCATTTGGAGCTTGTGAGTGACTTGACAACCCATAATTATTTATTAGCCTTGTATCGGTTCATAGCACGAAGGGGTAAGCCACTTCACATATACTCCGACAACGGTACCTCATTTGTTGGTGCGTATAACGAGCTATCTAAGTTTTTAAAAAGTAATTCTGATGCATTAAGTGAAAGCATAGCTAATGATGGAATCCAATTTCATTTTATTCCCGCGTACACTCCACATTTTGGCGGTCTCTGGGAGGCGGGTGTCAAATCGGTAAAATATCACCTAAAGCGAGTGTTGGGACAATGTAACTTAACTTTTGAGGAACTTAACACCACGTTAGTCCAAATAGAGGCAATCTTAAATTCACGCCCACTAACGCCGCTGTCTTCAGACCCTGCCGATTGCACTCCATTGACTCCTGGTCATTTCCTCGTCGGTCGGTCACTCACTTTGTTGCCACAGAAGAATTGTGAAGAGCAAACTGCGACCCATCTTAGTCGTTTTCAACGTATTGAGCAACTTCGCCAACACTTCTGGACTAGATGGACTAAGGAGTATGTTGCAGAATTACAGCAACGAACAAAGTGGCGTTCTTGCAAGAATGGCTTAGAGCTGAATGCTCTGGTAGTCATCAAGGAGGAGAATCTTCCACCTCTAAAGTGGAGACTAGGAAGAGTCATTGCTGTACATCCAGGTACAGATGGAATTGCCCGTGTCGCAGATATCAAGACATCTACTGGAGTCATCCGGAGAGCCTTCAATAGAATATGCCCATTACCTGTTTATTCAGAATCGAAGTCTGGTTGAAAGCACGACTTTCAACGCCCGGGGGCATGTTGAAGCGCCTGTTCAAATATTCGTAGCTTAAGTGTTCCGTCCTCGTAACTGTTATGTTCTTTTTATTATGTACCTGCTACACTGATATGTCATTCACACAATTATTAAAAAGTCTCACAACGTTACACATGCCTGCTGTCTTTTTATTTAAATCTCGCTAATTTCCGCACAACATTCTTAAAATTCCTACGTATATCATTCAGCATAATAAGTATTGTGTTAGCTTGTTGTTACTTGACCTTTCAAAACTAGAAGATGTTATCATCCGACTACGCGACAACAAAGACAGCTCGCCAAGGGGTGACATTCTAATTAGAACTGTTAAAATTCTATCTGTATTTTTATATACAGTTTGACTTTGATGAAGTTCTTATACATGATATACAATGGTATTTGATTACTTCGTAAAGTAATCTATTGTTTATAGCGAACGTGAAGACCTTTTTTCGATCGTTTTATCTATTTTTATTTTCATCTTTCTTTGGTACCTATATATTGTTCATCGAATGCATTATTTCTGACAAATGCGTCCTGTTTGGTTCTATCCTTAAAAACTCATACCAGACACCGATTTTACATGGTCTTCATATGATAATTATGACCAAGGTTAGGTATCTATGTCTGGACTTTAAAAAGACTGATCTCTGAGTTTGTTTCGACCTTTCTTCTCAGAGTAGTCAGGTAGAAAACGCCGAACTCATCTAGTTAAAAAAAATATGATTGACATGGAAAAGTGTTTGTATGTACAAACCTACTTACATATATTAAATTATTTAATAATTTAAGATTTTAGTATTATCCTAGTCAAAACAGACCTTGAGACTTCTAAAATTAAATCGAAGCTTCACTAAGCGTCTTATATTTTATTATATTTCAAATATTATAAATTAAAATTGGATGTGATATTTATATTTTATTTGCGTTTTTTTGTGGCGTTTTTTTATAATTGTAAACTAATGCTTGAACGCAATTCCGCCCGATGGTAAGCAGTGATACAATCGTTGATGGTAAAGCACACTAGTTTACTGAGTGGATAGGAAGGATCACGGCAGTTAAGCGAGGTGATGCAATGTTTAGACTTCCGCGGCCCCACGCGCGCTCGTGATAGAAGAGACACCGGGGTGGTTTTAATCAGTAAAAGTCTGACAGACCCCGTCGCCCACCCCAGGGTGGCGGACATCCATTGAGGATTTCCACCACGGAAAAAGGGAATTGATCTGGAGACCCTCTACGACGAAACTCCCGACTCGACACCACAGCATTAGGCGCATTATACCCGGCACACATCGTAACACAACTGCTCACACCTGTGCTCCGTACGGCTTCACTTCACTCGGCTGTTCTACTAAAGGCTTGAATATCATTCAATAATTAATAATGTAGCTTAGGTTGGAACTCTAACCAATCACGTGCGAGCTAAATTGGTAGCAGGCATTACGCCAGGGCACTCCGATCAAATGAATAGGTAATCAACCGCATGTGAGCCGAGAGAGAGAAGCAAGGCGAGCACTACTTCCAAAGGCCAGGCAGTTGATTAAACGGCTAATTTAACTATTGGGCTGCGACAAAATACCACATTTTGCTTAGAAGCTTTCATGTGAAAAGGGTTGAAATATCATGTTACATGTTTGTAAAAGTGACAGATACTCAGCTTTATACGTTCATGAAGTTTTGCCAAATAAACCGTTTACGGGAAAATACTACGTGAGGACGGCCATTACGTACATTTTAAATTTTAAAGCTGTAAGCGGGCGAGTTTGTCTTTGTAGGCCAAATATTATTGCTACTGTTTGTAGTATCGGTAAACTCTTCAATGATAACATCTCAAAAGTAAAAAATCGTGGAATTCCAGAATACGTGACGAGCACATTATTACGCCGTCAATCATATTTGCTATTAATGCACATAACAATTAAATACATCAATAAGTAAGCATATTCAAATCGCGGAGCATCCAATCAAGATTAAGGAATGAAGGACAAACAAAAATTAACCCTGGTTTGAACAACATCAAGCAGCCGACATTCAAACCGCCACCGGCCGGTGATCAGGTGGTGTGATGTTCATGGGTTTCATTAATTTTCAAATTATCACTGAATCTTAGTATATCGAGGGCAATCAAAATGGATTGAAAAAATATTGATAAAGTAGATAATGGTGTCGTTTCCATTGTTCACAAACTAAATTAAAATAAAGCTCATTATTTTTTATGTTAAAAATATTCAATAGGCAATTTAGAAGTCGGTAAAAATATGGCGACTAAAATTTGGCGACTAAAATGCGTCAATTTACGTAAGGCGCTGACAAATTTGAGAGGACTAAACTCTACTACTAAACTAATATTCATCTTCCGTCTATTTCTTTAGAAATAGAAAGAATAAGATACACTAAACTAAAATTTAGATGAGTTGGTGCATAAGGGAATTGGAGCCAATACCTAGATACCACCATATTATTTTTCAACGGCATTAATTCCAGAAAGCTTTTGGTTAAGCTGATTAAGGTTCAGCGTATAAAAGCTTGTATTAATCTAAAAGTACGAGCAGCGTTAGTATACTGAATGTGGCAAGCATAATGTTTGTGAAACCAGTAAATTAGCATTGCATTTGATTTAGGTAAATGGCTTGTAATGCGGAATTATACAGATGTTCAAACAACGTTGGCTAGTAAACTCAGTCCCCCTTATTACAAAACATGCATTTTATTTGGATTAGGTTTTTTTTTAATAGTTATAAACTTGTGCTCGACTGCAATCCCGCCTGATGGTAAGCATTGATGCAATCGTTGATGGTAAAGCGCACTAGCTTACTAAGCCTATTCACTCAAAAAAACTGAGTGACTAGGAAGGAAGACGGCAGTTGAGCGAGGTGATGCAATGTTTAACCCAACAACACGACCAACGATGCTGCGCCAGAGGATGATCTGGAGACCCTCCATGACCAAACTCCCGACACAACAACATTAGGCACATCGTACCAGGCACACATGCCAACAGAACTGCTTAGACCCGTCCTGCGTACCGTATCGCCAACCTACAGCCGGAACATGAATCGCTTGAAGGCAAGACTTTGTCTGGTGGGTGGTCTCCTGTGCCGGCAGCCGATGTTATGGCCTACCACCAAGAAAGAAGTGAACTTAGAGCGAGAGAACTGTCAATAGTGTCAATCTTTGGTATTTGTTGGAATGCTAACTCTCTCCACGCCCACTTCACATAAGTTATCACTGTGAGTTGGTTATAGAATCGCATTGTTGGTCTGTTTTTAATGGTTCAGTGTATACCAAACAAAAGTGACTGCTATTAATTAAAACGATGTGATAAATCAGTTATGTCTTAGTTAGTTATTCCATAAATCTAATTTCTAGAAGTTTTAAGTGTTTCATTGACATTTGGCACAGAAACCTCGATGCTAAGACATGGCGCACTCTATGGGACATAGAACAGCTCGAGTATCGAAGAGCTGCGGTCGATAACTTTCAAATATTTGTTAAAAGCATGAAGTTGCGGGGTTGCAACGAGGTACGAACTATGTATAGTTACAAGAATGCGCCAGGTCAG
The DNA here is from genome assembly GCA_017933935.1 of Sesamia nonagrioides. Classification (NCBI taxonomy): domain Eukaryota; kingdom Metazoa; phylum Arthropoda; class Insecta; order Lepidoptera; family Noctuidae; genus Sesamia; species Sesamia nonagrioides. The sequence continues at coordinate 54,511 of JADWQK010002455.1, forward strand.
CATCAATCGCTCATTTCAGCGCTGAGAAATTTCCACATATTTGTATTGCGAATATCAAAGTAAATTCGTTCGATGACGATATTTATTAATCGATATCAAAACGCATTGAATACTCAAAAAATGATCGCTTCTTGGTGGAAAATGTATGGTTTGTGGCGGCACTAAACCTCTAAACCTTTTCACCACCGCCGTACTAGTTGACTACGATATCTGTGACGATGACGTAAGTTGTCGAAAGTTTGTGCTACGATGAGAATATCTGAATTATTCCGAAATAATCGTCAGATATGTTTTATTACTCGAACTGTTTTAGTAGATTTTTATGTCGATTGTTCACTTTGACGATTATTGTATAACTTTAGCATTTTATAGCTGCGGACTTGGATGACTTAGTTTTGATTTAACTTATGGAACCCTAGTTCATTGAACTTTAGTTCATTTTTGGGTTCCATAGTCAACTAGGAACCTTTTGTCCCTCCGCGGATAATCTCAGTAATCTTTAGCATTAGAGAGCTGAAATTTGGTACCGATATGTATATAAACCACACCGACAAAGTACAAAAATAAAAAGTGGAAAATATTATATTGGGGCAGGCGCGTGCGCTCCATAGAGGCAGATAAGCACTGCATACCCTAATAATTTTCTAAAAAAAATATAATAATTTATAATATACTACAGTAAAATAATTTATATTTATACATACTAAAAACTTAGAACTGAGACTTTTAATCAGTTTGATAACACTGCCATCTATTGGGACTAGTGCAAACTACTAACATACATTACAATAAGGCCCGCGCAATTCGTCTTAGTCTCGCGACGCTCGCGCCACATCGCGTTGCGGATAAGCAGTCAATTTATGTGCTTCTTGCGTTCCAGTCTGTGAATAAAATTATTTGGTTGTGTGCGTAAACTTTGCGTACCTGGGCGTGTAATTTCTTTGGGTTTCTGGGCTCGAATAAGCACAGCTTCTACTAAAGCGACCCATTTAAGAAGTTCACAAATATAGCATGATATGATTGTTGTTCGTTCAAATACCTTTTTATTTTATCAGCTTAATGTTGTTTCGTTATATTTCGGTGTATTTGGAAACATAAATATGTACGTATAATGGTTGTTTTAAGCGGAATTGAATGTTCATTTATTTTAGTTTTTGGTTTAACTCAAAAGAAAGGTTGTTTTAATAAAAAGTATTATGATAATTAAAAGTTATACACACAAATAAATTGTTTTGTTTCTCGTGTAGGTACTTATATTAAGTACTTATTTTAAAACGCGTTATTGACAATTCGTCGTTATAAAAATTTAAAATATCCTAAGTTTTTCAACCTACTTGCTATGAATTTCAATACTATGATACTTTATATTGTAATAATTTTCCTGAAGTTTACAAATTAGCAAAATTTAATAGTTATGATTCCAATAAGTAGCGCAGATTCACAGATTTGTCTATATTTCCATTGAAAAAGAACTTTTAGCGATTTTAAAACGATCTCATACATATTTAATTTTTACAGAGTTATTTAAAAAAGGATAGGCGCGTTGATTTAATTTATACTTTATAGATAGTAAAATATTTTTTTCAGTTTTTTGAGAAATAAATTATTTCTTATTTACAGTTGCGTTAGTAATGACAGTTCATTGTATTTTGACAGCCTCCGTGGCGTAGCGGTAGCGAAAGCGGGCGCCGCGCAAAGAGGCGCGGGTTCGATCCTCGCGCAGTGCAAATATTTATATGCATGAATATGAATATTTGCACTGGTCTGGTCGTGCCTCGGAAAGCACGTTAAGCCGTTGATCCCTGTTGCCATACGAACATCTATTGGCAGTCGTTACGGGTTGTTGGAGCCCTCAAAAGTCCAACAATTGGTCTAACTGCAATGCTTCGGTATCGCCTTAGGGTTGTGGAGGTCAGACGGCAGTCGCTTCACGGAAAATGTCGAAGTTTCGCCAAAATCAGCAATTAGACTGGTAAAGCGGACCCCAGACTCCAAAACTTTGGATGCGACTGGGATTAATCAATCAATCAATGTTGACATGCGAAAAAGTACGCGACTATCCTAAATTGAAACTACGTCTACGTTACGTTTTTTAAGTTTTACCATAGAGATTTGGATAGTGATAGTGTATATATGCATACCCTCCACAAAATCTCTGTGCACGCCCCTGTATTGGGGTTAGGGTAGGGTATTATTAATTCGAGTGGACGGCGGGGCGCAGGGCGCTGGGCGAGCGTCCGGCCCCAGAATTGAGGGAGGCCGTCCGGCGGGAGGCGAGGGTCGCTCTTGTCCAGCAGTGGACGCAGGACCTCGCCTCCGCCGTCTTCGGCCGCCGTACCCTCGACGCCATCGGGCCGGTCCTGGAGGACTGGCTCGACAGGCGTCACGGGTTCCTCTCCTTCCGTCTGGTGCAGGTACTCTCCGGTCACGGCTGCTTCGGCAGGTACCTGCACCGGATAGGACGAGAGGAGACACCGTCATGCCACGGTTGTGGCGCGGCGGAGGACACGGCGGAACACACCCTCGCGGTGTGCCCGTCGTGGACCGTGCCGCGCCGCGGTCTTGTCACGGCGGTTGGTAGGGACCTCTCGCTGCCCGCCATCGTCAGAGCGATGGTGGGGAGTGAGGAGGCTTGGGTGGCGATGGCCTCCTTCTGCGAGGTCGTGATGTCGCAGAAGGAGGCAGCGGAGCGCGAGCGGGAGGAGGATCCCCTCGCTCCGGCGCTCCGCAGGCGGCGTAGGGGGAGGAGAAGGCGGGATTTCGCCCGCTTTCTACCTCCCTGAGGTGAGCGGCGGGCGTGAGGCCGACGCCCGCCTTACATCGCTCACCACGTGGGAGCCACGGCCCCTCCCTGGGAGGGGCAATTGAGGGCCCGCCTTCCTAGGCGGGTTTCGCCGGCGGGGGAGAGGTAGCTCAGGCTGCGCTAGTTTCCCACTCCCCCGCCACTATGGCGATGCCGGAGTGCCGCTGTGGGTTTAGTGGGTATTCCCAGCTTCGGCTGGGCGAGTCCCACACACGCCCTTCGGGGTAAGGTGCGTAAATGCATTCCCACAGCGTAAACAAAAAAAAAAAAAAGGTTATTATTAATTCCGTATACAGTTTCTGCTCTGCCATCGGACGCGTCCCCAGGTGGCGGATAGGGGAACGGCCCCCAGATATGGGGGTTACAGGTTTACCGGCGCGGACCAAAACCAGAAGTGGGGACCGCTTCGGCGGTCACACGTGCGGCGGGTCGGCCATCACTCAGGTGGCTGACGTGATCCGAACTCCGGGTCACCGTCGGGCAACCCGGTCTCCTCATTGAGAAGAGCTGGGGGCCCCGTTTGCCTCCGGGCAAACGAGTGGGGCTAAGAGGAAGGACACCTCGCTAAAAAACCCGTGGCTGCTGCGTCTTCTCGCACTAGAAGACGTACCCTGTCCGGCCCCTCCGTATGGGGGGACCATTGTGGGCCCGCATTTTGGCGGGAATCAGGCTGTGCCGATTTCCCATGACCCCGCCACTCAGGTGATGTCGTTGTGCCGCTGTGGGTTTAGTGGGTATTCCCGGCTTCGGCTGGGCGAGTCCCCTTCGGGGTATGGTGCTGAAATACATTACCACAGCGTCAAAAAAAAAAATGATGTGGTGGTGATTTCAGTGTCGTCTGCATAACAATAAACTACCTCGTTGGAAATAGAAATTCTTTGTCTTTCCTATACCGTTCAAGTTTAGATGCACCGCAAGAGGACTGTCGCTGCGTATTCTAGGTCTCTCCCAGGACATTCCCACATAACAGTGCAGACAAAATTGTTTTGAATAAAATTTTGAGATACATTTTATACTGAAATACATCTGCCTATAAATAAAGGCAGTTTGTTGCGTGTGCTCAATTTCAAATACACTGAACAACATTTCGGGCGGAATAGAAACCCGCGAAACGTGGAAATTGACACACCAAATGGCGAGTTTATATTTAATTTTTTTTTTTGTTGGAAAAAAATTTCTCTTAAAAACTACTGATTTTAAGATTTTTAATAGCGTTAACTGTGAGTTTTAAAAACATTCTCCCACGTACTCATTTTTCTAGCAAGAATATCTTTTTCACTTAGACAAACAAGTTAGTGGCAAAATCTCAACTACAATATCCTTCTGTCGTTATGGACAGGTTCTCGGAATGCCGTACTGTCCGGATTATGTAGGTAATTCACATAAACCATCCTAAATGTTTCGGTTAAGAGAGCAATCGAGTGTACATAAATCACAAGTGATTAAATTTGCGCATTATAATCAAGTGAAATGGAGGTCTGCGATAAACGCAAGGAAACATAAAATTCGTATATAAAAAAAATAATAAGGTTTCTTTTTAAATTAAATTGTTTTAATAAATTCCATTACGATGGAAATGAAACAAATACATCTTACGGTAGAAACAAAAGAATTTGTTAGCAATCTGCTGAAACAAATATTTTCTACTTCTCAGAAATTTTTGTATGTCCAAATTCAAATTCATTTATCAATATTTAACAAGAGTAATTAGAATCCGTGGTTGTTATATTACAGTATATGGTCTTATGTTTAATTTTTATTTAGCCTGTAGTATGTGTTGTTTATTTTGTCTTTTATTATGTATTCAAAGAGATGAAAAAGATTGCGAACTGAATGTTATTAATTTTGTCTTATTTCTTACAATTATGTTTCTTAAGAAGTTTGCCACCACAGTCACCGGTGTCCGCCATCTATAGATTTTCTGTTGTGTCTCTAGTTTGGCAGTCAACGTGTTAAATAAGCGTTCTTATCTTTCTGTACTTTTGGTTATATTTGCCACTCACTTTATAGGTATAAAGTGAGTCAAAACTTTAAATACTGACGCACTTAGTTAGCAGTATTATTTTTCCCCTAGAGTTCACAAAAGACAGTGTACGAACCCAGACAGACACTTTGAGTACATTATTTCATCACCAATACTCTCAAAATGGTGACGGTGCGCTAGTGCGCTTTACCGTCAACAATTGCATCACTGCTTACCATCAAGCGAAATTGCAGTCAAGCACTAGTTTATAATTATTAAAAAAAAAAGTATAAGACCAAATACTGTAACATGACGAACCGCCGATTATAATAACTCTTATTAAATGAATTTGGACTTGGACATACAAAAATTACTGAGAAGTGGAAAATATTTGTCTCTAATATAATTTAATTTCAGCACATTGCTAACACATTCTTTTGTTTCTGTTAAGTACAGACAAAAGCACATCCAGTTACTACAAATGCCGAATGCCTTTATTAAATTTTTTACTTTATCGCTAAAGTGTTAAGGTTCATTGGAAACATTTGACATTTTCGGGTAGCTTGACCTGCTGTCGCCCGTACCATAAGATATTTTTATTTCATTTCCATTGCAAAGGAATTTATAAAACAATTTAATTTAAAATAAGTCTTTGTGTACTTTAAATTTTCATTTTGAAAGCTTCTCTGTTGGTCCGATTTAAAATAACAATTGACAATCACGATAACCAAGACAAGAAAATGCAAATTACTTACTGATTGATTCATTTGCACGGAATAGACAAGTAGGGTGTCTTTTAACTGTTTTATGTTCATTTCCATGCATTACAGACCAATTTCCTGTAAAGTGGAATATGAATTAGTTTATTTGTGAAAAGCTTTTCACACATTATAGGTACAACAGTAAAATACAGAACAATTTGTGAAACCATTAGAGTAATTTGAGTGTAATGTGGGTATTTGTTTGATGATTTCATTTATTTAATTATAATCTTATATTGAAAACTGATGCTTACAGGCAAAATAGAAGGGGAGCTACACGGACGGTTGGGACTACCGATTGCAGCTGCTCTGCGAGAGGCTGGGGATCGTCGTCATCATCATCATCATCATTTCAGCCGAAAGACGTCCACTGCTGGACACGGGCCTCCCCCAAGGATCTCCACGATGACCGGTCTTACGCCTGTCGCAACCAGCGGTTTCCTGAGGACCGTACGAGGTGGAATAACAGACACCTTTCAGGGACAAGAGCTTCAGTAATGAAGGAAACAAAAATAAAGAGATTTGCATGTTAAACCTTACATTGTAGCATTATCTATCCCCACTATCCAACAACCCACACTAGGCTCACGTAGTGGATAACAACTCACGTGGAGGATAACGGCGCAATCCATCTCACATAGCGGATGCCTGTGTCTCAGCCGTAGGTGATAGGCTGATTACGCAACCTATCCCACACTATAGCACTGCCCATCGCATAGAACTTCCCTAATCATGTCTGAGAATTTCTCTAGTTTAAAACTTTTAAAATCTCTTCTTCTTCTTTTTTCAAGTTGAGATTCAACCTCAACTCTTGATCAATGGCCTCTGTGGAATGTGGTGTGTGAAAACATGTGTAACAAACTATAGAAATTCTTTGAAAATTTTATTTCACAATAATGGCGGATATCGCCAATGACAGTTGAAAAAGACGGCCGCGTGAACCGTCCATAGAATAGAATAGAATACTTTTATTTCAGACCGGAGTCCATAAGGTTAGTAACAATTTTACTTAAGTTCTAGTGCTAGTAGGCTACAGACACAAATATAATAAAATTAAATTAAAACTTAGCGTGGAGCTGCATCCACCTCTGCCACATCGAAGAATCCCACCGATCCGCGAACACACTGAGAACTATGGCAATGAGGGAGGTTTGAGGCAAAGTCATGATGTGGCCACTATGCTGCGATATTTTAATGTTCTTTATGAATTATTTACTGAATGAACTTTTTACTACATAAATCACGCGCTTTTATTTAATAAACGACACTATAAATAATTTTAAAAGTGCAATGAATAATGCGCGTGACACTCATCTTAGCTTTCCCGTCAAAAACTCCTTTCAAAATCTAATCGCAATTTCATCTCGACGACAAACAAATGTCAAATTCTTGAGAAATTAGACGTATTGTTGATAAAATTGAAACTGACACCAGACGTTGGATGTTCTTAAAATTATGAGAATGGTGCCACTTGATTTTCGCTAATCTGTTAAACACAAATATTGTCAAAGGCTTCGAAATCGAAACTGGGAAGTTACATAATTAATCAATGTCGGTCGGATCGGACGGAACCGTCAACTTCGACAATAATTTAGCTTGTAATGTGTTTATTTTTGTCTCTCTTTAGATAAACAGAGCTGTTTATTGTGACACGAGGCTTAAATAAAAATAATCACATTTAACACGAGTGAAAGTCAACACGTTACTGCTAGAATAAATAAATAGCAATAGCCTTTAAATGGAATTGCTATCCTGGGAAAATATATAAGTGGCTAACTGGAGAGCTTCATTCCACATTACAGGCGCGATACATGACGTCGTAGAAATGTCGGTGCCACGGTTCTTATTTCGAGCGTTTCAACTTTTAAAATAAGAACGAAACGATTTGAACGCCAAAATGTAATTATTGCAGACCGTTTGGTCTACAATATTATTTATATCCTTTTTACATGCTAATGAAAATCCAGTGAGCATACCTCACATATTTTTTTCCATTCTCGCATAATATATTTCATGGCTTTTTTGTATCTCTACTTGCCAGTTTCACTCCTTCTATTCATTACTTCATTTGTTATTATGATTTACTGCAAATTGTGTTTTACAAAGCAAAACATTAGTATTATATTTCTTTTTTCTGTGAACGGGTTGGGAAGGTATCGTTTTTCCAAAAATGCCAGAAGCAAAATATCTTCCCCCAATTAAGTTTATTGAGTTATGGTGTAAGGGGTGTACAGTTCACTCATCTTCCTAGAAAAGGTATAAGTAGTAAGGTAAGAATACTCCAACCAGATAGGTGTTAGGTCTACGTGAAACTGCTCAACGATTGAAAGGGAGACGTTTTATTCATATGTTATCTTAACAGTTACGTACCTACATTTAAAGGTATATTTTAGTCGCGCTTACGTGACGTCAATTGGGTACATATGTAGTTCGCATACATGCAGTGGACCCTATGAGAATACTAGCGCTGCGACATTTATTTTTTAAATATGGAATCGTCATGCTAAGATAGGAGCCATCAAATTTGACGCGAACCATACCTTACATTTATTTTTTAAATATCGAATCGTCATGCTAAGATAGGAGCCATCAAATTTGACGCGAACCATACCTTACATTTATTTTTTAAATATCGAATCATCATGCTAAGATAGGAGCCATTAAATTTGAAGCTTTTGACTTAGTGTCCACTGAGTCAAGTTGTTATGGAACGCTTCGAGAATACTGCCGAAAGAAGTTACTTATGAAAACTCTTATTTTCGTTTTTTACGATTGTTTTCAATAGGAACCATTTACCATTATTCCGATTTCAAAGTCTATCTCAATAACTCATATGTTTTCTGATAGGATCGTTCATAAAGTCAATTTTTCATTCGCATTCCGAACCGGTCTGTACAGTTACCAGCGCCAAAATGTCAACACTTGGGGTATTCAATTTAGGTTTTTTTTTGTGAAATGTTGAATACCACGGTGAAATACGACATAAAGTGTTATTCAACTGAGTGAATTGCTTTTGGATAAAGCCGAAATGTACTTTTGCTCTTGACTGTACAACAGGTACAACAGGACATTGAATGCGACGAGAATGATTAAAAGCATTCATGTATCAAAGGCTTCAACTGTTGCCCGTGGCATATAGAGTGATTGTACGGAATGTTCACGGTTTTATGCACTTTGTTATTAGTTAGTCCAACTGGAAAATGAAATCTACGGAATGTGAGTTTTTTATTTAATTGAATATAATTATTTTTCTACCTTTTTATTTTCCACTTATTTCCTTTTGTTGAATACATTTTTATACGTTTTTTATAGTCATCATCATTGTCATCTCAGCGTATAAATCTGGTTGCATCCGCGGCTTTCGCGTTGGAGCCCGAGGTCCGCCTTGTGGCATCCCGTGGTGTGAGATTGTTGGCACGTATGTCATCTCTTACAACGTCAAGCCAGTGCTTCTTTGGTCTACCACGCTTAATATAGTGTACATAATAAACATTCTTCTATTCTTTTCTAATAAACCTGTGTTCACACGATCATTCCACGCCCTCTTTAATCTATAGTTTAGTGAGAGTATTTATTGTGAGAGATTCGACTGAGTGGAAAGGTTGGCGATGCATCACATCCTAGATAATAACTTAAATAAATGTTCCACTATTTGCTGTGGTAAGAGTCTCTTGGCTTCGTGTGGACTTTTTCTTACTGAGATACCTTTGGCCTCGTATAAGACTTTTTCATATAATCTCTTTTATATAATATGGTTTATTTTTTAATTTGTTTAGTTTACTTTTATGATTTTCCTGGACGAGTCAAAATAAATAATTTTCTATCTTAGTTTCTGTGTGCACGCATATTCATTTATTTTGGTTGAGCGCTCTATTTGTGTAACACATTAATACTATAAGTTGCAATTATTTCGAAACATATTGCTAATCCACTGCATCGAAAATGTGTCTACTCAACAACGTTAATAACGTAATGAATCTTGTTGAACTGTCAACATGAAACCCATTGCTACTGATGGGTTTGGTCAAATTGTAGGACTTAATTGTTTTATAAGATAAATAAAATATCAGAGTTAAGAAATATACTCGTATATATATAAAATCACGTCTTCAATCCTACTTAGTATGACGTTTCAGGAATAATAAATGAACGACGATAATAGATGGGGCATGAATAATACGAAGTATAATTGTCACTCAGCATGATGCTGTCTGGAAAATAAGCTCCGGTATTTCATTATTTCCACATTCATTACTCGCCTCATTCTTTATCCGCCTGTCAATGTCAACGAGGCACCAGAACCAGCAATCATTTAATAAATTGTGGCCTGTCTTCATTGCCATATGCAAAGAAAGAAAAAGAATTTATTATGATCATACAACTATACTAAATTAAACACAAAAAACAAAACGAAATACGGATGTAAAAAAAGTAACAAAAGATCAGAAAAAATAATCAGTAAGTCCTATACGAAACCAAAAGGCTCTTAGTGTGATGATTCGATATTTAAAAAAATAAATGACGCAGAGCTAGTTTTGCCCTGCCCCCATTCGCCCGCGCATGTATTGCCTACTACACATGTATTAAGTTACCTCTTTTTGCGAAATAATATATTTTTTTTAGGGGGATTTTTTTTAAGTTTAGCCTGGCTTTGTCGGCATTAGTAGAATCAGTTATCGATACCTAACAATAACTTCACAGATCATCAAACAGGGATTTCTTTACATATTGTAAGTATGATGTAGGTGCGTAACAGTTAAGGTAAAGTATTCTCCCTTTTCTAAGAAAATGAGTAAACTTTACACCCCGTACACCATAACTCTATAAACTTATATGGGGAAGCTACAATGCTTGTAAGTCTTAGAAACATTCGTATGAAAAAATGGGCTATGAAGCGTAGGATGCAGCAGCATATTTTTTTTTTTTTTTTATAATAACAAACGCCCATTTAGAAAAAGACCATCCCCATCCCGTCATGTTAAATTTTAAAGAAAAAGGAAATATAATACTTTTGTATTGCATTGTAAAACACAATTTGCAGTAAATCATAATAACAAATGAAGGAATGAAAAGGAATGGAAATGCCAAGTACAGATAAAAAAAGACATGAAATATATTATGCGAGAATGGAAATATTTAAGGTATGGTTTATGACTGCATTTTCATAACCTTGTTAAAAGAATTTAAGCAATATTATAGACAAAACGGTCTGCAATATTTAATTATTGGCGTCCAAATGGTTTCGTTCTTATTTTAAAAGTTAAATGCTTGAAATAAGTACCGTGGTGCCGACATTTCTATGACGTAATATATCACGCCTGTAATGAGGAATGAAGCGCTCCAGTTAGCCGCTTATTTATTTTCCCAGAATGTTACGTTTAAAGTCTGTTACTATTTATGTATTCCATAAGTAACATGTTGACTTACTTCCGTGTTAAATATAATGATTTTCCTTTAAGCCTCGTGTCGCAATAAACAGCTCTGTTTATCTAAAACGAGACAAAAATAAACACATTACGAGCTAACAGTACGCACACTTTTATATTTATGATGCGACACTAGATTTCTCTGAAGTGGTTGACACTGAGCTGGTCACAAATATTATAGTGATATTCTTACAGACGTCTCCTTACAACCTTATACAATGGATTCAAAACATGTTTCTCGTCTTCGTCAAAATTTCTAGCTGTAATGAAACTTTAAAAATAAAAGTTGTTTTCCTGTTCCGCCCTTTACATATTTCACAGAGCAAAACTAAAGCAGTATTTATATAGGATAATATGATTTATTTTCATAACATGAATTGATTTCTTTATTAAGATTACTAAAATATATCGGTGGTAGGCTATAACGTCGGCTGCCGGCAGAAATTACCACCCACCAGTCGAAGTCTTGCCGCCAAGCGATTAGTTGTGTTCGTCGTGTGTGTGTCTGGTGAAGCCGTACGGAGGATGGGTCTGAGCAGTAGTTAGTGTTGCTCAACCTCCCTCTGGCACGGCATCGTTGGTCGTGCTGTCGGGTTTAACATTGCATCACCTCGCTCAATTGTCGTCTTACTCCCTATTCACTCAGTTTTTTTTTGAGTGATTAGGCTCTTAATTAACTAGCGCGCTTTACCATCAACGATTGCATCACTGCTTGCCATCAGACGGGATTGCAGTCAAGCACTAGTTTATAACTATAAAAAAACAGATATTTTTTCTTTGAAAGGGACAATGTAGTGCAGTCACTTTTAGTAACTGGGCTATGGAATTGTCCATCACATAAAATGTCATGTTTACTTGCGTATAAAGAGTTACAAAGAAGAGTTAATATTTACAATTACAAATTTACGTACTAGTTTCTATATCTTTAAAGTTAAATAAAAAACAAAACACAGCAACATTGAGAAATTTTTGATCTCAGTATCCACCTAACTATGTGGATATTGATTTTTGGAAACCTATTCAAAATTACTCCTTTTATCATTTAACCAAGTAACATAAGTTTTTTATAAGATAACCTAGCCTATCGCCCCGTACCCGGTAGACGTTAAGTTTCGTCATCCATACTAATATTATAAATGCGGAAGTAACTCTGTCTGTCTGTTACGCTTTCCCGCTTAAACCTCTCAACCGATTTTGATGAAATTTGGCACACACAATCTTTAGACCCTGAGAAAGAACATAGGCTACCTGTTATCCCGAAAAAATTTGATTTTCCCGAGGGAAATCTAAAAAGCGCGATATAGCCGAACTCCACGCGGGCGAAGTCGCGGGCGAAAAGCTAGTAACCTATATATTGTAAAAGCCAAATAGGTAGCTAAAATAGGATATTCTGAATTAATAATCTTCAAAAATTATCCGGACTAATTTATAACACATTTCGGCAGCTGCCTTGTTAAATTTGAATATCCAACAGATTAACCTGTAAGTATTTATAATATACTACGGAAACCGATACCCTTACGCAAAATCTTAGTTTTAAATTTATGTATTGGTTTTCATAATGTACTGTTTGAGAAAACTACTTTGTTTTGACATATTTTGAATACCTACTTAGAGCAAAATTGTTCGTTCGCAGTTTAATTAAAACCAACAAATTCCATCAGAATTTCAAAACATCTGCAGATTCTGATTTTATCGTCCATTGACTTGAAAGAATCCACCCATTCGGACCAAATTGCTCTTGAATATAAATTTTGCCCAACTTTATGAATCAATAGTTCTGTCTCGGGCTCCAGAGTTATTTAATTACACATTGCTGATTCGGGGTATTCATATTTTGCTTTTCATTTTAAGAACAGAACAGACGCGGAATACATAAATACTAAAATGTTTAAGAACTTTTCTTTGATTTTTTCAAAGTCTAGTTACAGTCTCAAGTCGGCGACAATCAAATGTCAAAACCTTGTCAAAATGTAAGCAAATTTAAATCATTTTTGATAGATTGATGCTGAGATAGAACTGTAAATGTTTTAATAAATAAGAGAATTGCGTCTCTGAATAGACCAGTGCATCAATGCGTTGGATGCTTCACTGATTCGAAAGTTATCAAATGTTGCAGATAAGACTTTGAATTGTTTACATTTTTGGGCAAACAATAATTTGTAATTAATGTTATAATTTTGTATTTTATCATCTAAATCAGCCCATTGAAATCCACTGGTGGACATAGGCCTCTACAATTGCACGGCGTTCAGCTCAATACTTGGCAACTCACATCCAGCCTGTATCCACTACCCTGCGAAAATCCTCAATATTTAGAATCGATTTTTTTCCAAAAGCTGTTTTACTTTGAAATTATTACTTTTAAGCAACAAAAAAAAAAAAACACAATTCACACACAACACATAACACACACACACACACAACAGATAACTTTATTAGATTATTTACGTAACGACCCTGACCACATGTGACTACAGAGTACAGTTTATATTCATCTGTATTCCCGTCCACACACGCTGCACTGGAGCCTCACTTCCGATATTCACTGCCGGCCGCCATTGTGTTCGCCACATTATACTGCAACGCATATTGTTCAATGATCTTTCATGACTTTCGGTATGTGAATTTTTTTAGCCATCTCTACATAGTTTGTGTAGCACAACTTCAATAATAACTCAATCAATCAATTGAGCTAGCCCCAAAGTAAGTTTGAGACTTGTGTTGATACTAACTCAAAGATACTATATTTATAATAGATACATATATAGATAAACATCCAAGACGCAGGCCAATTAGGAAAAGATCGTTTGCCACCATGACCTGGCCGGGGATCGAACCCGGAGCCTCGACGCGACCGCTGCGCCACGAAGGACTCCATCTAACTGAGGGCGACACACGTTACGTTTGACGATACACAGTCCCCGTTGTCCTCTGCTCACCGTTCACGGGTGTTTCGACAAATATGGCTAGCCGACTGTCACTTCAGTTTAAGCACGAACTACAAGCAATAAAAACATAACATAGAATAAACCTTTCAATTTACACACATCTGTTATCATATTTTTACTAGATAATTTGTTAAAATAACAAGATCTGCAAAATCATATTTAAATATAGCAAAAAAAAAAGAGGATAAAACTTGTTTAATGAAAAACCATTGTAAGAAGTGTGTTTTCTAAAACGTAAGAGTTTATCCACATATAACATCAGCATAACTTGGCACAAAAAAAAAATAAAACATTCGTATTCTGTGAGGATTGTACTAAAATATTTCCATATACGATTATGTGTCAGTTGCCTCGGGCATTTCATGGTACAAAGTTACAGAGTTTGATGAGTAGACCCTTGACGATATGGTTGGCACTGTGACTGAGCGAACGACTGTTACGCTGCGTGTCGCGAATTCGATTCTCGCAAGCTGCAAATATTAGTATGGCCTACAGGTAGTTGTTACTGGTCTATCTGTTTAGGTATATGAGTTTAAATGTTTGTAAACGCACTGACGATACAGGAGAAATTCCTAGCGTGGAGAGATGTTTTAAAAGAAAGAAAGATGCTGTAAAAAACTAAGATATCTGTACTAATATATAAAGCTGAAGAGTTTGTTTGTTTGTTTGAATGTGCTAATCTCAGGAATTACTGGTCCGATTTGGAAAAATCTTTTTGTATTGGATAGCGCTGCGACCAATAGTAGCGGAGCATGGCTAACTCCACGCGAACGAAATCGCTGGCGGCCGCAAGTATATGCTATTTATGTTTCAGTCAGTTATAATAATCATTAGTGTACCCACACCTACGTAAACTGTTACTATCATATCGATAAAGTCCATAAACTAAATGCTGCCTTTAAGCCTACAATTGTTCCTTCATCAAATGATAGCAATTCATCAAGCTCTCGCTTCTAATCTTCTCTTTCCGTCTAATTGAAAATACCGTAATAGCCTAGAATGGTAGGACCATGCTGACGGTATGCTCAGGCAACGCTGACAGCCGACTAATTTACGATGTCATAACTTACTCGCCGACACTACGGTTGTGTTGTTGTTTTGCAATTTGTTGGTTTACAGCAAATAATTTTGTAGCTTTTTATATGTTGTATGTTGAAAGCCTATTGTATGAGTAACGAGTTTTGCGTTCAGCTTTGTGTTTCAGGAAGTTAGCCGAACAAAGGGTACAAAGTTGGCCAGCGGTCCCTGAGGTGTATTTTATCAGTGAAATATTCGTAAGGCTTCGTTTTTATCAAAGCGTGGTCGCGCAAATAATAAATTTTTCATGATACGAGTATTTGGAATTTTGATTAAGATATTTATTTAATACAGCTAACGGTTATAGAGATAATAGGAATAGGGTTTAAAGTTCAGTAACCCTCAATAGAAAATGAATCCTTCATTCATCCATCCTTTGACCAGACGGGTGATGTTTCTGGTGGACAACTGCCTGAAAAATTATGTCGGGCCGTTGTATATATACTAGTTTCATGTATAATATACATATAGTTGCGT
Organism: Sesamia nonagrioides; assembly: GCA_017933935.1. Lineage (NCBI taxonomy): Eukaryota > Metazoa > Arthropoda > Insecta > Lepidoptera > Noctuidae > Sesamia > Sesamia nonagrioides. Next base: position 69,969 of record JADWQK010002455.1, read on the forward strand.
GGTATATTCTGCTTGTGAGATGTAAGATTTTGCGTCACGTTGTTCGCATATGACATTGTAGACGCGTTACACGGAAAATATAAAATAATTGTTTTGTATAAAAAATCGATATTAATCGAATCAAAAGTCAAGTGTTCATTATAAATCTTATGCTATCATCTTTTAATTCTTCGCTAAGACGGCCTGTAATAAGTTGTTAATAATTGAATCAAATTAATCATTAATTTTAATTAGAGACTCGTTTTCTCGTGTTTATTAAGAAAATAGCGTTAAGTGTGAATCTAATTACTGAAAGTACTTTTGGATAAACACGAGTAATTCCAGTGAAATACGAGCTAATAAACAAAGTAAACGTAAGAGTAGGTAACAGTGTTAGCAATGTAATTATGTTTTAGTAAATTATTCGAATTAATTGTGTTAGTATGTACGCATACTGACACAAACATACACCACTTTATGATATCATATTTAAAATAAAGTGCTTGTGTCGTTATAGATTCAAAATGAATGTTTCTTCCGTCAGCCTATATCATCTTTATTACATAATGGAATGTATTTGAGTAATGTTAATAGCAAAATGCCAATTCTCATAATTTAACACATACGGAATTCCTCCTGTATCGTGAGTGCGTTTACAAACATTCAGACCACACATCCTGAACCGGAAGAATTACTTGTAGGTCATACAAATATATTGCAGCAGTCAATTGCTTAACTATTGCGCCAAACATGCCCTAAATGTCAAAAACTTCAAGTTTAACAATGAAGAGGAAATAACAAGAAGTCAACATACTCGGGCTGGGGGTATTAAAATGCCGGTTAAAGATTATGAAGTTTATTGACACCGATGGTACAATCGATAGTAGGAAATGACAAGTAGAACGTAGCTGATGTCGCACTGAAGTCTTCCCTTATGTTCACGAAGTCCGTGTCAAACACACACAACAACACCACTAAAGTTAATCCATAAAGTCCTTACTTACCCGCGTTATTATTCTGTATTCGCTTTGAATTTTTTCTGACTTTTTCTTTTTCCTCGGCTCCAAGCGTAATGTTCAATGGCCCATAGCTTTTCACAAGAATTGGGCTGTTAAAACCATTAATCATTTTGCAAACTCTACGGCGTCCTAGATTTGAGCGCAAACAAACTCTTAGCCTTAGGTATTGCTAGTATAGAAATACATGTACACCGCGGAATTTTAATCGTCATACAAAGATAGCCCACCGTCAGTCATCTGTCCCACGACTACTAAACGTTGGGTTTTAAAGAAAAAGCGACCGAAAAAAATTACATTCTTCCGTGAAGCGACTGACGTCTGACCTCCACAACCCGAAAGCGATATCGAATCATTATATTACTATAATCATTACTTACAAAAACCTACATACAACAATTATCCTCTTTCCGAAACTTTAAATTCGTGTCATTATCTTGAAAAAAAAAAAAAAATTAACGTTTTACTTCTACCACGTGTGAACTGGATACATGCTTTTTTACTTAGGTTAAGTAATCATTGGTTAGATGAAACGAGCTGGTCATACACAGCCCACTTCATTTATCCAATGACAAGTAAAACTTCACAGTCTATAGATAGTCCGCGGAACAACATGACTCTTCCAAGGATATCTCGTTATAATGTTTTAAATCTTTAAGATTCATGAATATTGTATTTATTCAAAACGAAATGGGTCTATACTCCGCGAAACAACCGCTTTAACTTTCAAACGACACCTAGAATTAATTTGCTTTTATCATTTTCCCCTATAATAGCCTTTTACAGTAAAGTTTAGTAAACAATAATATGAAGGTTTAAGCAACGCTGTCCGCAGAAACAAGTTTAATCTTCAGTTGGCCGACCATCACAAGTAATTGAAAAATATAGGATAAGTTTCAAATTACTATTTCTCAGAAGTTCACATTGTAAAGGAACTGTTGCCAAGGAAAGATTTCGTGTACTAGGCTCCGTGTGTAAATTACTAGAGGTGGCCTTCTGACCTAAACACCAATTATCGTAATTTAAAATATTCATAGAGGGGAGGGGAGGGGGAGAGGGTAGATGGCGCTGTCTCGCTTGACACCTAAGTAGATAAGCTCCGTGTTTACATCTAATTTAAAAATATTTATTAACGTGTTTTACTGCTAAAAACAATACGGATATGTGCATGAAGACCTAAATCATCAGTATAAACGTTATCAAAGTGGTTAACTCAACAGTGACTTCAATAACAAGTGTTAAAATACCTGACAACCATAACTAACTATTTGTAACAAACCTCAAAAACTGTACCATAAGTGACCAGTAAAACAAAAACAACTGTGATGCTGTAATATAATCAAACAAATCCTATTCAAAGCTATCAGGTTAAAAAAAAAAAAAAGTTTTTACATTAGTGACTAACACATGTGTACCTACATAAGCGAAAGAAAAAAAATTAAACACATTAGTCATACCAACCGCTTTGCTAAATTTAAATGTGTCGTAACCTTAAAAACTGAAATCACAGGCTCAGATAGTTTCATAATAAAGTTCGAACGTGTATTATTGAAACCAACATACGATAAAAAACGTGACTTCAATAACAAGTGTTACAATACCTGAGAACCATAACTAACTATTTCTAACAAACCTCAAAAGCTATGCCATAAGTGACCAATATAACAACAACAACAGTGATGCTGTAAAAACAATCAAACAAATCCTATTCAAAGCTATCAGGTTAAAAAAAAAAAGTTTTTACATTAGTGACTAACACATGTGTACGGTGTACCTACATAAGTGAAAGAAAAAAATTAAACACATTAGTCATACCAACCGCTTTGCTAAATTCAAATGTGTCGTAACCTATAACATACGCTACTTAATTTCAACATTACATACCAATCACCTCGTAGCTCGGTTGGATAAGCAGCTACATATACCACACGCTCACCTTTGACCCAAGTTCAAATCCGGGGAAAATAAGTACTTTTTGTGAGATTTTATTTCATCAAAAAGTTACTCCTTGAATTATTAGACATTAATTTATAAAACAGGTGTTTAAATAATAATAATGGATACAGATAATGTCACACTCCGCAAACATAACACTGGCTCCTTGACCAATTTATCTTTTTTGACGAATGACGAAAAAACAATACTAGACACCACAATGTTGAGCATACCAGACAGTCTTCTCGATAATTATAATGACGACGATCTTGTTAATGAATTAAAAGAACAAATAAATGCACTTAAAATGCAACTTATGAGTGCTCATCAGGAAATAGACGACCTCCACAGTGAAAACTTTCGATTAAAATCAGATTTACAAAATGCTCTAAAGACTGTAGAGACATGTAAAAAGATCTGCTTAACGCCTGGCAGAAAAATTAGCACACCATCATCTAGTACACAAAAATCCAAGCACTGCAAACTGCAATCAATTGCTTTAAATAATGACTCCAAGGCTTCGACCAACTGTTTCAAACAAATAAAAGCCACTATGAACAAAGAAACTCAAACTTTCGAGACGACTCATACCACATTAAGAGAAAACCAAAACCTTACACAAACTTCATATCTGAGTAAAGTTGCTACAAAAAAAACTGTAGGCGTATCTCTGTCAAAAGTACCAAAACATAAAAATAAGCTGGCTATAATCAGTAGTAGGTGTACTAATGGAACACTCCCGATAATCGAAGAGGTCTTCTCTGATCAATTTCACTACTGTCATTATTTGCTCCACAACGTCACAACAGAAAATCTGCTACGCACCGTCGAAGACAAGTTAAAAGACTTCACAATCCAAGACTATTGCTTGATTTTCATTGGAGAAAACGATATAAAAAATAGCGATATTCTTGAAAACATGAATAACTCGCTGAAAAACATTATGCACACAAATATTGTTATTTGTGCACCGACCTATATACGAGGTGCACTAATACATAATTATAGAGTCGAGTTATTCAATAACCTCCTTAGTCTTGACATAAAAAACAACCAATACGCATACTTTTTTGACAGCAATCATAGCCTGACTCTTGACATGTTTTCCTATAACACAGGAAAAATTAACAAATACGGCTGGAGAGAAATCTTCTCCCAGATCCGATCAAAAATATTTATTGACTACGATCAATATCAAACTATTGATAGCGACGACATCCAAATCCTTGAACCCAATGGGACATCCCAACTCCCACCTAAATACAATAGTGATCAAGTAGGTGAACAGCTTTTTCTGTAATAAATATTTCAAAATCCTGCATCAGAATATTGCAGGCCTAATAGCAAAAGCTAATATTCTCACTGTGTGTTTAGATGAACTCGCTGACAAAAATATAGAAGTGGATGTCTTGTGCATCACAGAGCACTTTATTATGGATGGATACCAAAACCAGTTGCATCTTCCAAACTATTCTTTAGCTGCCTGTTTCTGTAGAAATGAAAGAAAAAGGGGAGGGGCTTGCATTCTAACTAGAAATGGCTTACAATGGAAGGAATTACCTAAAATTTCTAATTATTCTTGTTCAGGCATATTTGAATGCTGTGCTATTGAGCTAACGCATTACAAGATAATCGTAATATGTATTTATAGAGTACCAAATATAAATAATCTTAACTATTGCCTAGACAAACTTGAAACTATATTGCAAGAAATATCACGAGCACGTTATAAAAACATTATTGTTGCCGGAGATTTTAACATAGATATTCTTAAACAAAATAACCACACAAATGCATTTGAATATCTGTTAATGAGATATAACTTGAAATTGGCATTAAGGCAGCCTACCCGCATGGCAAGCAACACTTGCATAGACAATTTTGCGCATAATTTTAGTAAATCTTGTAAAACTGAAGTACTTGAATTTGCATTGTCCGATCATACATCACAGCTCCTTCACTGTCCTGTTCAAACAAAATGTGTAATAAACTACTGGTATGCGGCTAAAAGGGATTACAGTATGGAAAACATAGCCAAGTTTAGAGACTATATTAAAAACCTTTCCTTTTCTGAAATTTACGAAACGGACGACCCGAACATAGCTTATAACAACTTCATTGACTCTTTCAAGCTCTTGTATAATTTGTGTTTTCCTATTAAATTAATCAAAATTGATGTTATTAAAAAACCTAAGTGGCTGTCGAGAGGTATTAAACTATGTAGCCGAAACAAAAGAAAGCTTTTGTGGCAGATGAGGTTAAACTTAAATAAAGATAGTAAAAATAAATTCTCTCAATATTCAAAATTGCACAAAAAAATTATTCAACTGACACAAAAGGCACAAAATACTCAAAATATTAAACTATCTAAAAATAAATCGAAAACTACGTGGCAAATTATTAATTGCGCAAAGCATAATTTACCCAAACAAATAATTTATAAAATTAAGGTTGGAAATCATATTGTCTCAAATCCCAAAAATATTGCTGAAGCGTTCAACAACTACTTTGTTGATAAAATTCTACCAAAACAGATAGACATCCGGTCGAACTACACTAAGATTAACACGAGCCCTAACTCAATATTCATGCTGCCTAGTGTACCTGCTGAAATACATAGAATAATAATGTCTTTGAATAACACAAATAGTGTAGGATATGACGGCGTTAGTACGAAAATACTCAAACACGTATCTTTGGAAATATCTGATCATCTAAGTCATATAATTAACCTTAGTATCAGCACAGGTATCTTCCCGGATGCCTTAAAAACCTCAATAATAAAGCCGATATATAAGAAAGAGAACAGAGAACTAATGGAATATTACCGACCAATCGCACTCATACCTGTGATATCCAAAATATTTGAGAAGTATATTTATAATGAATTATACAAATTTATTGAAAAGAATAACATTCTGTGTGACGAACAGAAAGGGTTTAGACAACATAGGACTATTAATATGGCTATATTTGACTTTATGTATAATGTAATTGAGAATGTCAATAATCGAATACCTATATGTGGCTTATTTTGTGATATGACACAGGCCTTTGACCACGTAGATTATCCTACTCTCATAAGTAAGCTTGAAGCTTACGGTATTAGAGGTAATATACTTAGACTTATTGAGACTTATCTTAAAGACCGAAAACAAATAACTGAAATTTGCCAAATTAATCTAGCTAGCAAGCGCGAAGAGATATATCGATCCTCAGAGCGTAAAGTTAAGTATGGAGTACCGCAGGGGAGCGTACTAGGTCCCTTCATATTTATCCTGTACATTAATGACCTACCGAAATGGGTTGAACACCCAATAACACTATTTGCAGACGACAGCACTATGACAATACCATGTGAAAATCTGGTAACGTATGAATCGGACATTAATAAGTGTTTAAAGAGTGTTGTAAATTGGTTAGAGGCAAACAATTTAAAAATAAATTTAAAAAAGACAAAAGCTGTACATTTCAGTCAGCGGATTCCCAGCACGCGCCCTAATATACATTACAACAATGAAGTCGTAGAAGAAGTAGACACTACAAAATTTTTAGGACTCGTAATAGATAAAAACTTAAATTGGAAAGCACATTCTGATACTTTATGTAAGAGAATTAGTAAGTCCGCGTACGCTCTACATTCACTATCCCCAATAATTGATATAGATGCACTTCTTACTGCCTATTATGGCATAGTAGAATCCCACTTACGTTACGGTATAATATTCTGGGGAAATTCAACCGAAAGGGAAACAGTTTTTAAAGCACAGAAGAGGTGTTTACGCGCGATGTTTATGCTTAAATCCACTGATAGTTGCATGCCATACTTTAAACAGCATAAAATATTAACATTACCTAGTTTGTACATAATGGAAGTAGCTGTGTTTGTGAAGTCCAACCCAGATCGTTTTAAACGTTTGGCCGATGTAGTACCACGTAACAGACGTGATAATAATGTACTATGTTCCCACCCCGCCAAAACGGCACTAATGCGGAAAAGTGTCTACTGCATGGCTCCGGCTATCTACAATAAATTACCTAGGCAATGGAAAGAATTACCGTTATCATTGTTTAAAAACAGGCTTCGAAGTTTTCTAACGCATAAAGCATACTATACTGTCAGCGAATTCCTTACTGAGAAAAATTTTGAAAAGATGTTATGAGATCGGAATATATAAAAATGTTTTTTTTATTGTTGTTACTATTTTATTTAATTGGGTTTTTTTTTACATATTATTTGACATTTTCATTACAGTTGACATTTATTTTTTATTATTATTATATCTGACATTTTCTAATCATGATGTATACTAATTATTATTATTATTTTTTATTGTAATTGATTTTTTTCCCCTTAAACATTATATTAGACATTCCTCGTATATAATGCTTGATATGTATATATATTCTTCTTTTACACTTCTTCGACATCATATTTAAAATTGTATTCTATGACATGTTTATTGTTAAGGACTCTAAATTGTGTTTTCAATAATAATTGTTTATGTAACGTGCTTGTTAATAATTGGTTTCGGCATATTGTAACATTATTATGTAATTTTTATCAAGTCCTCTCAAGTTATGACATCAAATTATTTAATTTGTTCAGCAGTCTAAATATAAATTTCCAGTATTGTTAGCTTCAAATTATAATTTTTGCATGCCTATTGGTAAAATATGGCTGAACTTATCAATTATCACTCTATCACCATGTACTGTACCCATATTTGCAAAATAAATGACTTACTTACTTACTTACTTACTTACTTACATAAACAAGTCGTAATTTTTTCACGGCGACAAAGAAATGTTAAATTATTTTCAAATTGTAGGGAGTTAGAAGAATGTTTGACAGATTGAGACTAAGATCAGACTGTAAATAAATACATATATACATACTGTAAATAACTACATAAAATTATAAATATATACACATATATAATTAGTTAATATTTACTTTATATAACACACACAACACTCAATTGCATAATGGCGTGATTTATACTGTCAAAGTACAAATTGTCCTTAAATTTGACATTTCATATCGCCGTGGTTTGCATGTGGTAAGATTCCGCAGAGAATGATACAGAATTAGTGCCCAGGTGTTAATACTCAAACGATTTTATTCCGATTTTGATCCGGCCACACAGTCTTTAGTGGTCGGGAAATATTCTGTGGTCTTCTGAAAACAATTCGCGACGTTTTACGTATTTTAATAGTATAAGTCTCTCTTAGCAATTAACTGACAGTTTCAGGAATGCTCGTGCTTACAATCTCATTAATTGAAGTTGAATTCTAATTGATTGCGGTAAACGTCAACCTTGGCCTGCTATTTCTAGTATAATATAAAGCTTACTATATAAATTACCCAAAAGTCTCTTGTTCATCTTTTACAAAATGAAGCTTAGTTTCCATAGCGTATTCATGAATTTTAAATGAGAAGTCCAACCAAAATTAATCTTATGCGGCCTGAACGATGTACGAAAATGACCTGCAGGGTTATTGCTTACCACATTATTAGTAGCAATGGGTTTAATTTTGATAGTTCAACAACATTCATTGCGTTATTTATGTTGATGAGCAGACAGTTGTTTTGAACATATATATATATATATATGTATATATTAATAATCACAAACTAGCGCTTGACTGCAATTCCGCCTGATGGTAAGCAGTGATGCCTTACATCTTCTTCAGCCTATAGATGTCCACTGCTGGACAAAGGCCTCCCCCAAGGCTTTCCACGCTGACCGGTCTTGTGCTGCCCGCATCCATCGGCTTCCCGCGACCTTCACCAGGTTATCGGTCCACCTTGTTGAGGCCTCCCTACGCTGCGTTTTCCAGTACGTGGCCGCCACTCCAGAACCTTACTGCCCCATCGGCCATCGGTTCTACGAGCAATGTGCCCTGCCCACTGCCACTTAAGTTTAGCGACTCGCAGAGCTATGTCGGTGACTTTGGTTCTTCTGCGGATCTCCTCATTTCTGATTCGATCACGCAGAGAAACTCCTAGCATAGCTCTTTCCATTGCCCTTTGTGTGACTCTGAGCCTTCGTATGAGGCCCATTGTGAGCGACCACGTTTCAGTTCCGTAAGTCATCACTGGCAACACACACTGGTCAAAGACTTTAGTCTTGAGACACTGTGGTATCTTGGACGACGAGAAGATGTAGCGTAGCTTCCCGAACGCTGCCCAACCGAGCTGGATTCGCCGAGACACCTCTTTCTCGATGTTGGACCTACCTAGTTGGACTGTTTGTCCCAGGTATACATACTCGTCAACAACTTCGAGCGCAGAGCAACCAACTACAATTGGAGTGGGTGCGACATGAGAGTTCGACATGATCTTCGTCTTATCCATGTTCATTTTTAGACCAACTTGTTGGGAAGCTCTGCTGAGGTCATTGAGCATTTCGCACAAGTCTTCCAGGGTCTCAGCCATGACCACGATATCATCTGCGAAACGGAGATTAGTGATGTACTCGCCGTTGATGTTGATGCCAAGTCCTTTCCAGTCCAGGAGCTTGAAGACATCTTCCAACGCAGCAGTGAACAATTTAGGAGATATGACATCTCCTTGTCTCACTCCACGCTGCAGTTGGATCGGTTTCGAGTCCTGATCCTGGAGACGGACTGACATGGTGGCGTTTTTGTACAAACACTTTATCACCTCAATGTATCGATGGTCAATTTGGCACCGCTGGAGAGACTGTAGCACCGCCCAAGTCTCAATCGAATCGAAGACCTTCTCATAGTCCACAAACGCCAAGCATAGTGGTTTGTTATACTCCTCGGACTTCTGTATAACTTGCCGCAGCGTATGAATGTGGTCTATGGTGCTAAAGCCTTTTCGGAAGCCTGCTTGTTCGGGAGCCTGCATGCCTTACATAGATGTCCGTTATTGACAGGGACCTAAAAAGTACGCAATTAACATCTCAGACGACCCAGGACAGACCGTCTTGGGTCAGATTGGATTGGATTGGGATGACTTACGGAGAGTCTTCAACCCGAGCTGCTGGAGGAGGTGGTCGCAGCACTCTTCCCGGCAAGAGCGGAGCATACGCCACCGTCGATGGCTCTGTCCACAGCCACAGAGTCTACAGAGGAGAACGCCATCAGCGTCCCAGAGGTGACACAGGCAGAGATGAGGGCGGCCGTGATGCGGCTCCGGGCCAAGAATGTGGCTCCGGGGCCCGACGGGATCACGGCTGCGTGTTAGCCCTCGCTCTGCAGGAACTCGAGCCCCAACTTAGAGGGCTCTATACAGCGTGCCTTGAGCGGGGCCAGTTTCCCACTTTGTGGAAATCTGGTCGTCTGGTCCTGCTCAGGAAGGCCGGGCGCCCTGCGGACTCGTCGTCCGCGTACCGGCCCATAGTGCTACTAGACGAGGTGGGTAAGTTGTTTGAGCGAATCATTGCCGCCCGCCTCGTCGGCCACTTGTGCAGAGAGGGGTCGGACTTGGACGACAGTCAGTTTGGGTTTCGGCATGGGCGCTCCACCATACATGCTTTGTCGCGCGTGAGAGCCCTGGCGGAGGAAGCGGTGTCCCGGAGCGGGGTGATGTTGGCGGTGTCTTTGGACATCTCCAACGCTTTTAACACCCTACCCTAGAGTTGTATTCGGGAGGCACTGCGGTACCATCAAGTGCCTCCCTACCTCCGTCAAATAGTTGGGGCTTATCTGTCCGAGAGATGTGTCACTTACATGGGACGTGATGGCGGACACCAGCGCCGCATGTAGTGCGGTGTTCCACAGGGTTCGGTCCTAGGCCCGCTCCTGTGGAACATCGGTTACGACTGGGTGCTGAGAGGCGAGCTCAGACCGGGGGTAGACCTGACGTGTTATGCGGACGACACGCTGGTCACCGCCTGGGGGAGCTCGCATAGGGAAGCAACGTTGCTGGCGACGGCTGCGGCATCACAGGTGGTGGGCCGTATACGTCGCCTAGGCCTGGAGGTAGCCCTCAACAAGTCGGAGGCCATGGTGTTTCATGGTCCCCGGCGGGCGCCGCCACTCAGCTCACATATCGTGATCGGGGGGATTCGGATCGCTGTCGAGTCCACTATGAAGTACCTAGGATTGGTGCTCGACAGCCGGTGGGACTTCGGCCCCCACTTCCGGCGGCTGGCGCCCAAGTTGTTGGGGGCGGCTAGGGCGCTTTCAACGTTGCTTCCCAACCTGGGGGGACCGAGCGCCGCTTGCAGGCGGCTCTACATGGGAATCGTGCGGTCGATGGCCCTGTATGGGGCCCCGGTGTGGGCTTTTGACCTAACGGCCGGCAGCATCGCTGTACTGCGAATACCGCAGAGAGTGATGCCCGTCAGAGTCATACATGGGTATCGCACGATCTCCTATGAGGCAGCCTGCCTACTGGCTGGAACCCCGCCCTGGGACCTGGAGGCGAGGGTCCTCGCGTCTCTGTACCGGTGGCGTGAGCAGGCGCGAGAACGGGGCGAACGGCCGATGCAGCGTCAGCTTGAGCAGCGTCGGTCGCAGCTCAGCGAGGTCCTGGTGGCGGAATGGCGGGACAGGCTTTCACGCCCTACCGCCGGCCTCACCACCATCGAGCCAAGGCATGGCTCCCTGACGTTTCGGGTGACACAGGTGCTCTCGGGGCATGGTTGCTTCGGAAAGTACCTGTGTCGCATAAACAGGGAGCCGAACGCCCGGTGTCACCACTGCGTCGACTGCCGGGAGGATACGGTGCAGCATACGCTGGCAGAGAGTGCCGCTTGGGAGGAGCTGCGCCGTGTCCTCATCTCTGAAATAGGCAGTGACTTGTCGCTGCCGGCCGTAATCGAGTCGATGGTCGGCAGCGAAGAGTCCTGGGATGCGGTGGTTTCCTTCTGCAAAACAGTTGTCTCGCGGAAGGAGGCTGCGGAAAGGGAGAGGGAGATCTCGTCCTCTCACCCGACCCGCAGCAGGCGTACCGGGCGTCGTCGGAGGGCGGATAACGCCCTCTTCCAGCCCCCCTAAATGGGTTCAGGGGCGATAGACTCGGGGACATCTGTCGCCCCCCAAACATCAGGACCCGAGGTGGCGGCGCGAAGTGTTCCACGCGCGCTACTCTTAGACGTCACGGGGGGAGTCCTACACCTCACTCCCCCCCTTGACCCGAGGAGGCCTACGGTGGTGGGCCAGCACCAATCGGGGGTTGCGGAAGCAGTATTAGTTCTCGCAGCCCCCGGTGTAGGTGTGAGAAGGAACAACCGGGTGGTTTTTAGTCAGTAAGAATCTGACAGACCCCGTCGCTCGCCCCAGGGCGGCGGACATCCATGAGGATTTTCCACCCGGAAAAAAAAAAAAAAGTTTGACCAGAAGGGCCGACCCCAAATAAATGGGATTAAGGCCAGGCAGAAGAAGGTAAGCAGTGATGCAATATAAAGCGCGCTAGTTTATTAAGCCCATTCACTAAAAAAACCTTAGTGAATAGAAAGGAAGACGGCAGTTAAGCGAGGTGGTGCAATGTTAGACCCAATAACACGATCAACGATGCTGCGCTAGGGAGTTGATGTGGAGACCCTCCACGGCCAAACTCCCGGCACAACAACATTTGGCGCATCGTACCCGGCACACATCGCAACACAACTGCTCAGACCCGTCCTCCGTACGGCTTCACCAGACATTATACACGACGAATCGACGAACTCGACGAATCGCTTGGCGGCAAGACTTTGTCTGGTGGGTGGTAACTTCTGCTGGCAGCCGAAGTAGCAACCTTAAAAGCTTCAAAATGATTTCAAGTGATAGTAATAGTGTGTTACGCAATTAGGTTACTGTTCAAGGTAATACTTCGGTTATAGCAAGTGTTAATCCAATTGCTCTCACGCACAAGACTCCATGTTGGCATGGGGAGGCTTGTTATCTCTTCCTCTACCCAACACTACCGCCTAATACCGCCTCTCTCTAAGTAAATAGCACAGCGCTATTTTATTTTGTTCTCAATGAGCAGTTTTCCAGGAGCTTTCCTATGACTTGCTAGATGTCGCAGCCGGCATTTTTAGTAATAGAAGAGTGTTGCATGACAGAATAATCATTCAAAATGTAACTTATGACATTCTGTCATTATCAGTTATAGCTTGTCGCAGACTAAATTAATCTTAACATTCCAATAAAAAAAAAGTACCAAAAGTTATGCTAGTGCCATCTCTTAATGATTTTTGAAACTAATCTATAAAACTGCTTAGTTAAAAGTTCACTTTCGATTTCATTAGTACTTTTATTTTATTGAAATAATTGCGAGCAGATTTTGAACTTTCTTAATCATGAGAACTCGTCTTCAAAACATAGTTGATAGATAAAAAACCTGAGGGGCAGCGGTTATGAAATTGATGATGAGAAACTTCTATAATATCAAAATATTCAGTAAAGTTATAAATATCTATGTAGTGAGTATTTTTTAATTTTTTGTAATAAATAAGCCTTGCCCTACACTAGAAATTTCTCCTGTATCGAGGGGCTGCGTTTACAATCATATATGTAAACTCACATACACTCAACAGCCACACCGGAACAACTAATGTAGGCCATACAAATATTTTTTCCGTGCGGGTATCGAACCCGCGACACGCAGCCCAGCAGTCAATAGCTTAACCTCTGTGCTAACCGTGCCGTCAATTATACTGAATTTGATTTTTATTATTTTTATTGTTGCATTTTGATTGTGAAAGTGTTATCGAGAAACGAAATTTGTATGTGATTAAATATTTTCTGCATTTAAATAACATTCATGTAAATGATCAATTGAACTAGCTTTTAGATTTATAGTATCTTACAGTGACTGTCGACGCAGCCGTTCGTGGTAGTTCGTAGCATTGCGTAGCAAAAAGCGGCAGCGTAGCGGATCGTAGCACTGGGCTGAAGTTCGTAGCAAGTCTGCTGTGACTACACAGAAATCGTTAATATTGAGCTTCCTAGTTATATATTACTAGCTTTTCGCCCGCGACTTCGCCCGCGTGGAGTTCGGTTATATCGCGCTTTTTAGATTTCCCTCGGGAATATCAAATTTTTCCGGGATAAAAGGTAGCCTATGTTCTTTCTCAGGGTCTAAAGATTGTCTGTGCCAAATTTCATCAAAATCGGTTAAGAGGTTTAAGCGGAAAAGCGTAACAGATAGACAGACAGACAGACAGACAGACCGACAGACAGACAGACAGAGTTACTTTCGCATTTATAATATTAGTATGGATATGGATAAGATTAGTTCCCCTAACGGAGGCATTGCTCATGTTATCAATCTGTCGTTATTTCACTTTTTAGAGTTATTCTGTCAAAATAAATACGTTCATAAATCGATGTTATGAAATGTTGCCCATCGACATATACTAATGGACATGCCGTACGCGTATAATCTGCAGTAATTTTTATAACACACAGTATAACATCACAATTTCTCGGTGGTAGGCCATAACATCGGCTGCCGGCAGAAGTTACCACCCACCAGACAAAGTCTTGCCGCCAAGCGATTCGTCGTTTTCCGGCATGATGTCTGGTGAAGCCGTACGGAGGACGGGCAGTTGTGTGGCGGGTACGATGCGCCAAATGTTGTTGTGTCGGGAGTTTGGTCGTGGAGAGTCTCCAGATCAATCTCCCTCTAGCGCACATCGTTTGGTCGTGTTGGTCTTGGGTTTAACATTGCATCACCTCGCTCAACTGCCGTCATCTTGCCTATTCCTAAGTTTTTTTAAGTGAATAGGCTTAATAAACTAGTGCGCTTTACCATCAACGATTGCATCACTGCTTACCATCAGGCGGGATTGCAGTCAAGCACTAGTTTATAATTATTAAAAAAAAAACAATCCATCCCGGTGTGAAGTACCGCCGGACCTAAAGGACCGTCCAAAGTTCAGATTTGAGTATACTTTAACTCCCAAGACCTGAAGGCGATGCACTCTAAGGATACAAAATCAAAATTCTCATTTCAAGTCTCTCAGAGAGTTAGTACATTTTGAAGATCTATATTACACAAGACAGCCCGCTAAATCGCCTATCCTTCTCTACATTAACTTACATTCTTAAAAGCAGGATCCCTTGTAAACGGGCTCCTTTTGGCTGTGAACTGACACGCTTCTGTTTTGGCGTTAAAACCACACAATTGGCTTTGCAACATTTGGAGACTGACTTAAGTATGACATTCGTACGCTTCACCATAGCCTAACTTTCAATCATGGTATTCAGCTAAATCCGGTTAGAGTAGAAGCCGGCCCAATATAGCTGAGAAAAGGCTTTAGGCTAGATACATGTTGAAATTCACGCGAATATAGATAAATCCGATCGAATTCAAAATGGCACTTCTATAAGGCCACTGCCAGCCAGCAGAATCTGTCAGTAGCCTGGAGTCTGGAATTGTGTCCGGTTCGTGGTACAGTTGGCAACAAAAGTGGATTAAACATTTGGGTTTATTATAACATATTACAGTTAATAAACTTTATTAAAATTTTTACCTTTCGCAAAATGATGCACATTATCGATGCGTTGTCGGACCTCAGATGACTCTCCGAAAACAAAAGGGGCGTTTGTCAAATATTTTGAAAGGAAGCGTCTAGAATCTAGAAGCTTCGACCCGACCCATTTGCTCTATAACTATTGTTTTTGATGTCTATGTACTGAGCGAAATATTTCATTCATTAAATCTTAGCTTCTATTATAAAATGCCCAAAAGTATATTATCGAATCATATCATGTTCAGCAAAAGTCTATTCCTTTGTTACTACCCGTTCTGGATTCTCGCCCTATTTTATGTACACGGTGGGAAGTAGGAGAGGAAGGTAGGAAGAGTTAGGCAACGATGTACAGAATACCTATGTGTATCTTTATGTTCCATGAGGGCTTATTACATCAACCGGGAACAAATTAAGGCTCTGGGCGGCTACTGAGCAATTACAGGTGGAAAGAATCTAATAACACTTAGTCCGAACCGGATCGAACCCAACAGCGCAAGCGAAGTAACAGCGTTCGCGACCGTTGAATCACCTAAGTAGTGAAAGGTTATTAAATGTTACGAATTTATTTTTTAATTAAAAAACCCTTCTTGTAAAGCTAACACATTAAAGTAGGTATAAATAATTTTGCGGTCTGTGAAGGGAATCTTGTGGCCGAATATATTACCTTCGTACTAAAGATATGGTCTCTCCGTAAAAGGTTTTTGTGGTAGAAGAAAGGAATAACTCATGGATCATCCTTTATCTCAGAAGGGCCTTTTAGATTTTAAGTTATTGTGTGGCTGAGCCTAGACTGAAGGGTTTTGGAGTATCAAAATACTAGGATTCAACTAACACTTCTGAAAGTGGTACGAAGCTTTATATACACAAGCAATCAACAAGTACGTTGAGTGTGAAGAACAATCAGGTCGTTTTTAGTTATTAATGGCGTATTTTATTCCAAGAATAGAATTGAAGGTGAATCACACCAAATAATTTACTTCCTTGAGACGTAGTATATTATGCCAGATATTTATTTATCTATTTATATCTTCAAAAGGTACACGAACAGCTTCTATGTATATTTAACTAGCGAGTTGCCCCCGCTTCGCACGGGTGCAATGTTGATACTAATTACACCACGGAAAAACCGTAAACGTTATTTATAAAAACATAGCGCAGGTACCGCCGCAAACGCTACGTTCCGCAATTTTTAAATCTGTAATATCTTCAAAAATATTCATTTAAATTATGAGCTGTAAAGGCTATAAGATCTATATTAAATTAATATTGTAGTTAAGGTATTTAATTGGATAAGGATTAATGATTAGTTAAAATCGCTTCGAAAACTAGCCATTATTTGTCGTAAAAAGTAAATGATAAAAAAAATATTGTAGGGTATCCATAAGAGATAGCCATTTACCATCGTATAGTTTTCTGTAGACCTTTTCAATATGTACAATCATTAGTACATTATTTTGATATATCTCGTAGGAAACTCTCTTCCGGTTTGCTTTTGGAATGTAAGCGGAAAAAATGCAATTAGTTATTTACGACACCATATTAGAAATCTTAAAAATAACAGTAGTTCTCCACTATTTAATGGATGATCACTCTATCTATTAAAAAAAACCGTATCAAAATCCTTTGCGAAATTTTAAATATTTAACCATACATAGGTATATAGGGACAGAGAAAGCGATTTTGTTTTATACTATGTAGTGAAGTAAACACAATCCCCTCGGTTTTATACAGTCACCAATTATTATAGATGTGTAAATGACTACCACAGATAAAACAAAGGGCAGACGAACCACAGCAACCGGTGGCGTACACCGCTGTAGCGAGTTTTCGCATTCGGTCCTTCGATCACTTATCGGTCACTTTAAATGTAATAAATACAATACAATTGAAAAACCACGTGAAGTAGGTTCTTATCGCTAGTCCACAATCGGCTCTGGTGGGTAGTTCATATACAGTGAAAACAGAAACAAAACATTTGTCTGTATAAACTGATGATCTGTTAAGCAAATTATGATAAACCGTACTATCCGTATGATAACCGTATTTGAGTTCACCGATAGAGTAAACTTTAGGTAAGTTTTGAATGCAGGAAACCTCCTTTAGTACCTACAAACTAAGAGTTTCTGTTAACATGTGTTTCATATAATAAATACAGTTTATCTCAAAGTATCTATGTAAGAATAAGAATCATTTGTAATACAGGTCTTAGGACCAGTCGGTAACATTGACTGTTGGATAATGCGCTCTATGCTACTATATAGGTAGGAGGCTCGGTCCTTCCTACTTTTGGAACCGAAGCCGAAAATTTACGCACCCACGAGAATCTTCCAAGTGATGATTCCAAGAAAATGACTTACCACAGTCGTTGAGCGTCGCCGCCTCGTCCTTTGTGTTATGTGTTGAGTATTATTTGTCGCCCTACTATGTATTAATAAATACATATGATAAATACGATTACTTGCGGTATATGTATGTAAGTTAACCTGACCGGCGCCACGTCCAGTCGCATGCGCCCCTTGCAAAGTAACCTCCCAATTTAGCTTCCAGATTCCGCGATTGCCATAATTAGTTATGAAGTATAGATAAAGTAATTCCAAAACTGTTTCAAAAATTACCTATTCAGGTAACCCAATGCATATTATTATGAACTGAGCCAATGGTAGTGGTTGGAGCACTTCAAGAGAATGATAATTTGTGTTTTTTTGTACTTTCTGTTGTGTAATTTTATTAATCAATTTCAAAATTTTTAATGAACTTTTAAGTAAACAATCGTAATAAATAATTTGGATATAGTATATAATGTTGCTGAGGTATAGCTGTGAATCTGCCACACGTTTCATTGGGTCATTCACATCGATCATAAGTGATCGATGGGTATTCAGTCGTAAGTTCCACTGATTGACAGTAGGAACCGTTCATGAAAAATCTAGGAGTAATATTTTCTAGAATTCTAATTAATAATTGAAGGCTTTATTTATTTTTCACGAATGAATTGAATATTCACGTCATGTTTTAATGGTTGAGTCGTTACGCTACAGTCCGTTAAGTTATTTTACCTTTGATTTTGTATCACTGGCCAAATGAGTGTGAACTCTATTACCTTTCTAATATTCACATTTTTCTCGTATTCACAGTCAAGTCTGTCAGAATAATTGTCATCTTTATACTTGTTACAATAAGTTTATCGTGTTGTTCCTACTGCCAGAACTAAAGCAACTGTGAGCGAACTTTACATGTACGGGTAGATGTGAGAGAAACATTTTCTCTTGGGATATATAAATGTCAATTCTCAATCAAATGGCTTGACAGAACAGTAGTGTAGTTACGAAATACATTATCAGTAGCAATAGGTTACGTTTTGGCAGCTCATGTATAACTCTCAGTATACATTGTCGAGTATACAGTGAGCAGAGGCATTTTTCGTACATATACAGACTAATAGACTAGCAATATGCTTTAAAATGATTACAACTGATAGTAATATTGTGCTACGCAATTAGGGTGCACTGAATTGTTAATATGAAACAATTATAATGAACAAAATATTTAATTTAGCCGGAATGTTTTATCAGCGCAGAGATAAAATTTTATTTGTTTCAATGCCGTTGCTAAAGCTGAATTGAAACCAAATACCTGAATTTCGACAAACAATCCATGTTTGGCTGATATTTAAAATTTTCTTGTTCCACACACCAATGCGGTTTTTATACAATATTTTGCTGAATGGGCGCTTTAAATTGATAAAAAATGCCGATCCTATTCCGCGCTTTAGAATATTCCAGTAAAATTGTCGACGAGTACCTATAGCTCTAAAATGTTGTGTGCACACAAATTGCCCGCGTCTCTAACGCACAGCTAAATGAAATGGTTAGATAAAATCAAACAAAGATTTATTCTGTTTATTTTAAGAATATTTTTTTTTATTATCGGATTTGTTGGTTTATTCTCTCATACAAGAAAATCGAAAAGTCGTATAGTAAAAGTTTATAAAAAATGTGGATCATCGCTACAGTCCCTTACGAACCACAATTTATGATCAAGAAAACGGCAAAAGATAATGAACCGTGTAGTCCTGTTTGTTTCCCATCTTACAAAAACAAACTAATGGTTTTATGGCGATCGTGAATGTTCTTACTAACGGTTGCTGGCCAGCTTCTATCTCGGTCAACTGATGAAGGTCGCGGAAAAAAAGGAAACGGAAAACTAAGTAAAAAGTAAAACAAGTATGGAAACGAGAACCTAGGAATAAAATCGTTCAGGGTCAATTTAATTTGAAGAAAAATTGTAGAAGTCTGTTTAAAAAGGTCCTTGTTTGAGACAAAAGAAATAAATTGCTCCAGGGAAAGTATAATTGAGTTTTAGAAACTTGGATATATTTTGATCCTTTTAAGGGGAAAATTAACGAAAGCAAATCTTAAATAAGATATTATTTTATTGATGTTTCCGAATGTTCTTTAGAATAATTACGGTTAAAAAATTATAACAATCTAACCTTTATCGCTTTGCATTACTAATCCTGAAGAAGGAAACGGTAAATGAAATATTTAGTTAACACCTGAATAAAAAAAAATAGCAATAACATCAAATGGTAGTAAACAGGAGCCATCTAAATATGGACAAAAACTTTTCTCTTGGCAAAGTAAAGAGGTATACATGTATAGAGGAAATATACGTACGTAACTCGTGTGGCGATTTCATGCAAGTGTTTCAAAAGTATGTATTAGAAAGAAAAGAAAGATGACGTCATATTAAAATGTGTTATTGAAGATTATCAAATTGAACAAATTTCATCGTGGGACCAACATCGCTATTGCAAAGACATAATCTTGCTATATATAGCCAGCCGTGTGCTGATACCTATTCTTGGATTAAAATGTTATTTTTGTTTGTGGCTATCGTGCTGCAGGATGTGATTCCTAGCTGAATCTAAATTGTTGTTTCTGTAACTATAGGTATAATAAAAAGAAATAACCGATTGAAAGAAAAATAATGAAAGGTGAAAATTGTAAGTAATGATTGTGTATACACAGATTATAAATTCAGTCAAAGCTTTTCTTGTTTTGTGGAATTCTGCACAGAAAGATTGAGTGCATTCACGACCTGCCTACGTACCATTTTATATGTGAATCTGCTATGCATGGATGTAGCATTGTAGAGAAGGATAGCAAACTATTTAAAGCAAGCTAAGGTTTGTAGAGTTAGAAAAATCCGAAAGCCGTACATACCTACATATAAAATATGTACGGAATTCTCGGTGCGCGCGGTCGACTCGCATTGTTGTCCGGTTTGTTTTTCAATCGCATACATTAAATTTAATGTGTAACCTACATTTCACACGAATAAGGACTAATTTAGGTTAACACTACAGCTTGCTTGGAATGAAATAGAATTGAAAACAGTTACGTGCTTATGTACATAGTTTTAAAACTCATATCCTCAGCGTCTAACAGACTACTCCGCACAGTCAGTACTCGTCTCACATTTTTTCTCGCAAAAGCTTGTTTGTTACGAACAAAAGTTGTTCCGTACGGAGGCAATTAGTCAAGCGGTTGGCTGTTACCGATAATTATTCTTCTAATACGAAGCAGAAATAAATGGTCGAGGGGCGAGTTTCACAAACGTATTACAAGGGGATGAATTTTGTCTTTGCAAAAGTGAAAACAGTTTTTAAGAAATAATACCGTTAATGACGTATTTTTAATTAGGTATGCCTAAAGTGTGTATCGAGTATCTTAATTTGACAGGACTAAATTAAAATTCATCATCATCATCAGCCTTTACTCGTCCACTGCTGGACATAGGCCTCTTTCATGGCACGCCAACAAGCTTGATCCTGAGCAGTTCTCCGCCAGCCACTACCAGCCACCTTTTTGATGTCGTCGCTCCATCTCGCCCAAGGGCGATTAATTAAAATTAATCTTTCGTAATTCTTGATCAAATAGAAAGAAAAGGATGCACTGAACTAAAACTTAGTTCAGTTTGTGAACTAGGACATCGGCGCTATTGTGCGTTAATGACCAGAGCTCGAGTCAGCCTTACCGACCCGAATGTGGTGGTTCAATTTTATTCGAATGTCCCACAGCATTAATAACAAAATCTTTTCCGGAGCACTCAAGTTTTAGAATACATAATCACTGTCATCTGTATTTTGAATGCACTTTATTCTGTGACTGAACACTGAGTAGAGAGAGAAGGAGTCATTTGTAAATATGGATAGCTCTGCGGGTTAGATTAGGAAAAAATAAGGCAGGCTCCTCCTTTTAATCGCTGACGTATGCGTGAGAGGAAGGGTAGCGAGACAGATTGGCCACGTAACGCGTTACGTAATGAAGCAAATTGCTCTCCCATAAGACGTTTTAGTTAAAAAAATACCGAACTTACTCCGTTTTTTTTTTTGTCAGTTAATAAATGATGTACTTACGTATATACATAAAAATATAACTTTATCTTACCTATAGTGTGAAATTTATCTCGGTACTTATAAAAAGATAGATACGATTTATAACACTCGCGACGTTATAGACAGATAGACAATAAATTATTTTTGTTACGGTAATGTTTGGTTTAAAAGTAATTGATTTACGACCCTCTTATACTATGTAGCTAATTCGAGAAGTCTTTATGAACAATTAGTAAAAGTATTGTACCAATCGTTTTATAACCACGGCCAATAGGTCACGTTAAAAATATATGTAGACAATTAAATAGTTAATTTTTCTCCCCATGAATAGAGTTTACCTATGTTTGTACTCAACTAATTCCTATACTAAAAATATGGCCAAATTCGTATTTATGGTCAACAGAACATCAAGTATTGTACTAGCTGCCAGTTTGATTTATAGAACACAATATATCCTTTCAATATTAATTTAATGCAACCAATTTATCAATCAATATGTGCAGCCTCTAGATACCAGTGATACTAGACTATCAATTACTTGCTGTTTTACGAAGTCAATACAAGTTCAAACCAGTCAATCCATTTTATGACGTGTGGGCCCTTCCAAATACATTTGAATGCGAAAATTGAAAAGCCTTACTTTGAATATCCAGTTTGCCAACCAGCATGCATGCGACACACATGGACATTCCCATGGTCAGTATTTGATTGGTTTCAACCCGGGAGTGTCATGGGTCGATGTTTTTCAATAGCGTTATGTACGGCTCGGTGAGGTCCCAGCCTATATCCACTGTAGTTGATAAGTACGGAACGGATATCATTCTGCTTTGTGTGGTGAAGCCAAAATGCTGTGGAAATGTATAAATTATACATACAGATGAATATATTATGTTTTATAGAGTAAAGTTGTTAGTCGTTTGGTTTCGTGGTGAACTTGTTAATTAATGTAAAAGTTTTGCAAGTACACTTTCATTTATGCGAAGAATTAAATTGTTAATAAGCTCATTTAAATACCAATGGCACGCTTATATTATTAAAATATTTGAAAGTTGACGTTATATCACATTATTCATTAAATTCCTTTCAAGTGCGAATAGAATACAAATTACTAAAAAATAATAATAATAATATATATATACACAATTATTTTAATGAGTCATGTCAACTCAAACTAACAGTCATTAAAACTAATAAGTTTCTATTTGAGATCTAGTCAGGATGGTTCTTTGAACTTTTATGACGACTGAATTTGGTCTAAAGTAATTTTGCTTATTTAATTTAGCTGTTTCTTTCATGTTGTATATTCTATATTCATTTTATCAACGAAAACAAACAAACATCCTACGTATGGGAAATTAAATTAAATCTTTCAGGGTCGGCGCGAGCACATATCAGAGATTCTTTCCCCTTCAGCCTCCTTTTCAGTCGGCTCCGACAGGAAATTACAATTTATTTATACATTTTCTCACTTATAAAAAGTTAGGCCTGTTACCACCTCCTGCACTTTACATATGTATATGTAATCTGTATATTTGTTTACAGTAGTAAGAGGGATTGTTCAAAAAAGAACCTGAAGAAGAAGAACCTGAAGTAATCATTGGTCCAGCAAGGGACAAAGATAGAGTTATTTATTGTGAAGGATAATCCGAAATCAGCCAAGTGTGGTAAAAGTTGCCTTGTGATGCGCATTTACAACAAAATCCCTAATGAGCTAAAATATATAAATAATGCGAATTCCTTTAAAAACAAGCTGTACAAATGGCTAAATGGACATAATTTCTATGACATTAAGGACTTATTTGCCATAATACTATAATTAGTAAACTATTAACTTGAATTATATATTATGATTAAGTTCAATATTGTTGACCTTACTATTATTTTTTAGGTAATAGGGTATTTGGCAAAAAGAAAACTAATTAGTCCGTCAGACAGATTTCCAAAAAATACTAGACACGTATTTTTTGATTTTTTTTTTATACAAATAAATGAAGACGACACAGCGCGTTGAAAACTCGTGTGACGTCACTGGACGGTACACTTTTTAGCGACCAGTGACGTCACCAGCCACCACTCCTGATCTTTAATGCTTTTATATTTGTCAATTTTTTGTTTATATATGAAAAAAGAAAAAATACGTGTCTAGTATTTTTTGGAAATCTGTCTGACGGACTAATTAGTTTTTTTTAGTCAAATACTCTATTAATACACATTCTGTATAGCTAAACATATTGTAAACATTGTATTTAAATAAGACTGACAGAACATCATTATACCATGTTTAAAGCAATGACTTAACTGACATCATTATAATGTTTTTGTACATATTTGTTTTACCTATGAGTCTAGAAAATATGAAATCATAGACATGAACCAACCAAAAAAAAAATGTTTTTAATCTTTAAGGAGAGTTTATAATAATGATTATAATTTGATAGAAAGCTTAATCCAAACAAAAATGAAATCATAGAATTAGCTCATTCCGAAACAAGGAAAAAAATAACTCTTTTCCAAGTATTTTTATGTTCGCTTTAAGGGTATAAAAAGTCAACAGCATTTTTTTTGCTCATCCCCATCGCGGTACACTCGACGACAACCTCGTTACATTGAATAATTACCCACCCCTTTATCCACATTGAGTCGAACAAGGCAGGAATGAGCAGAATTTTATCCGTTAAAATAAAATTCTACCGATATTTATGTTATGTTCCTATATAAGTACTATTTACGCATGGTTAAAATAATATTCTACGAGAGTTATATTTTATACAAAATTGTCTCCACTGGTAGTGTACAACTAAGTAAAGTCGAAATAGTTCCATTCACAAAGTCGTGTTCTATTATCCATTTACAATTTATCGAGACGGAGAAAGGGCTTCTGAAGTTAGGTACCGTTATCATGCCCACGGGAGCCTTCATGTGTCCGCCGTAAGTTTGTGTTCCCCGGCGTGCGCGTGATCTGCATCGATCCTAAAGAGTAACTCGAGCCTATAATAACAAAGACATTATATTGTATTATGTTAACACCACTACGATCCGGACGAAGCGTTTCGCCTCCTCCTTTATACCGCGTATATCGAGGGACTGGAACAATTTGCCAGCGGCGGTGTTTCCGTCGGACTACAATTTGAGTGTCTTCAAGGCTAGAGTGAATAGGCTTTTAATAAACTAGTGCGCTTTACCATCAACGATTGCGTCACTGCTTACCATCAGGCAGGATTGCGGTCAAGCGCCAGTTTATAATACATAAAAAAAAATATATATATATTGCTATGAATATGTAAGAGGCCTATGTCTTATACATAGATATAAGGAAAGTTTTCCTGTATTTCTACGGTATTGATAGTTATACTAAAACTCAAGAGACAGCCTCCGTGGCGTAGCGGTAGTTAACGCGACCATTGCGCAAGGAGGCGCGGTTTCGATCCCCTCGATGTGCAAATATTTGTATGCATGAATATAAATATTTGGACTGGTCTGGTCGTGCCTTGGGAAGCACTTTAAGCCATTGGCCCTGATTGCCATACGAAGATCTAATGGCAATCGTTACGGGTTGTTGGAGTCCTCAAAAATCCAACAATAATTGGTCTAGCTGCAATGTTTCGATATCGCCTTTGGGTTGTAGAGGTCAAACGGCAGTCGCTTCATGGAAACTATTGAAGTTTAACCAGAATCAGCAGTTAAGCTGCAGGTAAAGCGGACCCCAGACTCCAAAGCTGCTGAAACTGTGATTAACACTGAAATGGTGATGATGATGAAAATAAACGAAATAACTCCAACGTGAAGGCGCGGATACAACCGGGACTGAACGCTAGGATGATGATGATGATGCTGATTAAAATTCAAGAAAGCGGCCTTTTATTTTTTTATAAGTTATAAACTAGCGCTTGACCGCAATCCCGCCTGATGGTAAGCAGTGATGCGATCATTTATGGTAAAGCGTGCTAGTTTATTAATGTTGTAATGTGACGGAAACACCGTCGCTGGCAAATTGTTCCAGTCCCTCGATGTACGCGGTATAAAAGAGGAAGCGAAACGCTTCATCCGGGTCGCAGTGGTGTCAACAACGTAAGGGTGGAAACTCGCTGTACGACGGGTCGTCCGATGGTGGAACGGAGATGGGGGAATTAAATCATGCAATTCCCTTGCACATTCACCAGAATGCATCCTATAGAAGACCGAAAGGCTGGCTACTGTACGCCTGTGTTCCAAGCTTTGGAGACCGTTTCGAGAAGTCTAGGCCGCCAATCAGCCTCTTCGCATGCCTCTCCACTGAATCCAATGTAGCCAGGAGTGTGGAAGTGGCCTATCCATAAACTAAACATTGATTACATTATTCGATGCCTTCGTAATCATCATCTACACAGTTTTTCTCAATTATATTAAGGTTGGCTTCCAGTCTAACCCCACGCAGCAGAATACCAATATTTTTTACTTGGAACGACTGCCTATCTGACCCTATATGCCGAATCTGATCGATCTCATGAACAGATTAAAGATATCTTTGAAAGATTCGATTTCTGCCTAATTTTTAGAAGAAATCTTGAATCTGTTTGGAATTGTAAGCTACTGAACGTTTTCAATAAAAAACAATCATTAATTTTGTGGAAAAGTAATGATTGGAGAGGATCCAAAATGAAGTCATTTATTAGATGTCTCTTGCGGTTCTTTAACTGCCCCTCGTGAAAAATTTCCACCTTATTTGTCTTTTTAAAATTCTTTAATTGAATCCATAGGTCGTCATGGCTCTTAGGTGGTGGCTATAAATGATAAACGATTTTTTTTCTTTAAGTACGTTTGTACAAAGATGTTTATAAGTCATAGGTATATAATTTATAACTAGGTGTGTACGAGCACTTAGAAAATAGTAACATTTATTACAAACAGATCACATGAAGATTATGTTAAATCCATGTCTAAGATGGTCTTTTGTGGAAAACACTGCATAAACTGTGAGAACATTTCCAGTCAGTGTATGCATTTGTCGGAAATAATGCAGCTCAACTAAAAAGTTAAGGAGTTCATCAATACGACGAACAATACCAAAGAAAGGAATTTTGTTTAGGCTACATAAACTAGTCAAACTGCCAGACCAAAAACTAACATAACAGAGAAAATAAAAAATAAATGAATTAACCGACCATAGTCTTCATATTCGCAATAATTTTGCGGGAAATTACATGACTTAATTCCTCCATCTCCGTTCCATCATCAGATGACTCGTCGAACGGTGAGTATGCACCTTTACGTTGTTGACATCACTACGATCCGGACAAAGTTTCGCCTCGACTTTTATACCGTGTACATCGAGGGACGAGAATGATTTGCCAGCAGTGGTCTTTCCATCTGACTACAATTAAAGTGTCTTCAAGGCTAGAGTGAATAGGCTTTTAATAAACTAGCGCGCGTTACCATCAACGATTACATCACTTCTTACCATCAGGCGGGATTGCGTCAAGCACTAGTTTATGATATAAAAAAAATGAATCTTTTACAAGCAAATGTTTATTATCGGATGATTTCATTTAGTCTTTAATAATGTAATTAATTAATTCCGTTTACTAGGTTCAATTCACAGTTATTTTACAGTTACTTTTCATATCCAATTGATTTGGAAACACGATGCGGTTCAGTGGTTCGTGAGCAGTATTGGATTGGCCACAAACGTTAGAGTACAAGTTGTGTGAGAGTTTTTCCCTATTCGTTCTAACTTTATTATTTCTTGGACAGTAAATTGTGTTACGAGGTTCGTGTTGAAAGAGGTTCCCTCTTATGAGGTAGTGCCTTATGTTATGATAAAAGGGTTTCAGAACTTAAATGAAATGGTGGAAATGTTCTAGTGGCATTTAGTTTGTGATTCCATATCTATACTAATAATATTATAAAGCTGAAGATTTTGTTTGTTTCAAGTCGTTGTTTGGAAATGAAAATTGAAAATTAAAAAAAAATAATTAAATTAAATTGCGAATTGAAAAGCATTTTTTTTGTTGAATAGGCCATTTATTGAGAAATGCTTTAGGCTATATTTCACATCACATTGCGACCAATAGGGGGGAAGAGTGAGTAGTTGTGGAAAAATCGGGAAAAATGTAGGAAAACCAGGGAAAATTATTCATCTTTGGGAGCTTACGTTGTGTTTTCTGCATAAGCGGTTCAAGTATGGTATGAAAAAATAGTGACCAAAAATATGATATGATACTTAATCGCGATCATATTAACAGAAATTGACGCGAACGAAGTGGTGAACAACAGCTAGTGTTCTACAAAGCTACATATTTTGACTAAATATAATAGAATAGGAAAACTTTTATTTCAAAAAGGTTTCCATAAGGCTAGTAAATATTTCACCATCGAAATAAAAAAATAAATGTCTTTCGAAACCGTTAGAAATAATAACAATAAAGTTTCAGTTAACTGCAAAGTTATTTCATTGTAACTATGTACTATTTCTTAACAGACTTCGCATATTTCGAATAGAGTATGAATTTCAGAAGAGGTATAAACATTCGCAGTTTCTGAGACACGTTCGTGATATATTGCAACGTTGCGTGACATCAGCGCTGCGGTAATGTGAAATATTGTCAACTAGTATGACAGGCGAAGAATACGATTTCAGCTACGGGAACTGAAGACTTAAAATGATTTTTCTTGTATCTCTCGGAAGACGAAGATATTTAGCATGTTATGTGTTGATGTAATGTTCATGTTATGTCTTGCTTTCACATAGGACAGCTCTTAATGTCGTTTATAATATTGGGGAGAGCAGAATACATTTTAGCAAAAAAAAAAAAATAGTGTCTTGTTTATGATAGATTGTTTTACATTTTCCTGTGGCTTTATAACGGAATAAATACGCAGGAATTCAACAATGTTTTACGTAAAATATTCTATGAAGTTAAAGTCAAATCTTAGGCCTACCTATGAGAGCAATGTAATAGAGACTGCCGACGGCAGCTTTGTGAAAAGGAAACAGAGGAACATCTAAAATCTGGAAAGACAGGTTTATGAGGCAGACCCTTTCGTTATTAGGGTTTCAAGTATTTTATCAACATTCAGAAACAGACCTTGTGATGTATAGACGCATTTGTTGGCCGTCTGATGCTGAAACGCGACGTTCCCCGAATAAACTCGGACTTTTCAAGTAAATGGAAAAGAAATCTGTTTGGAGGATAGAACGTATTTTAGTTGGCCCATCCGGAGTTAAAGAATTTTTGTTTTCAATGAAGCTTTATAAAGGGAGAGGTCAGAGGTTTATTAACCTTGGGGTTTGTGGATTCCACTGCGTGGCATGTCCTGAATATTTTCTCGAGAATAATTAGTACTTTAGACCCAAGACTCCAAAGCTGAAGAAAGCTTTGGATACGACTGGGATTAACGCTGAGATGATGTGATGATTCAGTACTTTAGCGAATGGGGCCGCCGTCACAAAATGGTTCCACGTTCACACCAATGGAAATGAATAGTTCAATGAATGAATGATGATAGTTGAATGATGAATGAATGATGTTGAATGAATGGTTCAATGGTTCGTTCAAAACTTGAGATTGCAATATTTTGAAAAAGATTATTTAAAAAAAAAAACTCCTGGTACCTTTCCACAAAAGGGATAAGCACATATCACTCCAATTTAGAGCTGAATTGTACCTGAATTCTGAAGATAAACGGTTACCGCGGGAAGCTAAGGTGAAGTGCAATAAATAACGTGTTTCTATGAAGCTTGGAGGAAAATGGTGTAAAAGTCTGAATAGGACAAGGAAGAATCACTCGCATTTATTATTTTTAATCTTATGAAATACTAAATTTAAAATGTATTTATATAGTAACTAAGTAATATATAAAAACCTATTTTCAGGTCTAACGAATCTTTATACGAAATTTCATTAAATTGGTTCAGCCGTTTTGGAGGAGTTCGAGGACAAACACTGGGACAGAACTTTATATAACAGAAGATAATAACTGTATTGACCATAAACTTGACGTATTTTTAATCCTATTTTTGAAGTGATTCCTTAGCGAGCTACTTTTTGTTTTTACTTTTTGAGTAGGTATTCTGTGTTTTTAGCGATTTCAGTTTTCCCTGCTGTCGTCATCTTCTTCTCTGAGCTGGAGGAGGGCAAGCGAAAGCATGGCGGACAACTAATCCGGTTCAAGGATGTCATAAAACGACAAATAAAGAAATGCAATATAGAATCCTCTGAATGGGAGCGTTTGGAAGCAAAACGGTCAGAATGGTGTACGGACAAATACACGAGTTTGAGGAGAAGCGCAAAGCTGACCTCGATGCCAAACGCGACCAATTAAAGGCTCGCCTACCTGCTGCCATCACATATAACTACGTCCACGGCGTGCTTACGTGCCCTCAGTATGCACGAAGTTTCGCCGCCAAGATAGGCTACATAAGCCATTTTCGGGCGCGTGAGCGCCAAATCATCGGCTAGGAGTCGAAGTGGTCGCCGTGGCCGAAATCGGTCGGGAACATCATCATCATAATAGGGAGATATTTTTGATGAGAATCCACCACAGTTAATGCAAGTAGTTTCTATGAAATTGGTAATTTGTAAGAACACTACAATTGCATTACTATACACATTGTGATATGTATAGTGATGCAATTGTAAAAAAAGGAAATAAAAAAAAAAACAATAAACGTATAACACCGAAACTCTACTAACATTATAAATTCGAAAGTTTGTAGAATTTGGATGAAATTTGGCAAACAGTTTATAATTATAGAATTTTTTTTTATCTTGATATTCCCACAGGATCGAAACATACACGGTAAAACCACGGGACGCAGCTAGTTACAAATATGTATGGGCATATCGTATCATATTTCATATTGTAGTTGTACTGTAATTAACAATTTGTAAGCTTTTTTCCATTAAAATTGTGTGGCTGAACGTGTTGTGGTTATCTCACTTGTAAGATTTACCAGTAAATTGTAATTGTCATGTTTGCGGTAAGTCGTGGTGGCCTAGTGGTTAAAACACCAGCCTCTCAAGTATGAGTGTGAAGTTTCGATTCCAGTTCAGGCAAACACCAATGTAACTTTTATAAGTTTTATGTACTTTCTAAGTATATCTTGGACACCAATGACTGATTAAAAGGTGAAAGAAAACATCTTGAGGAGACCTGAACTTTAAGTCTGAAATCGCCAACCCGCATTGAGCAAGCGTGATGATTACGCTCAATCCTTCTCTGTATGAGTGCCCAGCAGTGGGACGATAAAAAGGTTGATGTTGATGATGATGTTTGCGGTAAAGGGCTTTGCTAGTAAGGCTTTTATTTATCATGCGTACGATTTATCTATTAACGTTAAGCTTTCGTATCTTCTATTCTCTGAATTCCCCAAGTTTCAATATAAGGAGGTTTGGATCGCATCTGCTCGATTTAACTCGTCCACAATGATCGCCTTTGTGCACCTGAACGTGGGGGAATTTCCTCGAAATACATTTTATGATCCCCATAGAATACCGGCTTTTCTATATATGATAAAAAATTCTTACCCTTGATTTATTTTCTGATACAAAATACTGAAGAAGGTAAATCCGATTATCTATCACAATACTTAACTAACTTACACACACACTACACTTACTATAACTTCTGCCGGCGGTTTTGCACGCGTATCTTGCTCATATGTCGGAATTTATGCCACTTGAATGTGCTATCGGGACAAAAACTGCCATCAATATTTTTCCTTTTTTATAGAAATTTGTTC
Source organism: Sesamia nonagrioides (assembly GCA_017933935.1). Taxonomy (NCBI): domain Eukaryota; kingdom Metazoa; phylum Arthropoda; class Insecta; order Lepidoptera; family Noctuidae; genus Sesamia; species Sesamia nonagrioides. Next base: position 101,463 of record JADWQK010002455.1, read on the forward strand.
AATGGGTTTAAGCATGAGAAGGTAACAGACCAAACTAATAAAGTAAATTCGAGAAAAACTATACTTTCGAATTCATAATATTTGCATAGCTTCTTACACATGGGGAATGACGGAGGTCCTCTACGGGATGAGCACAGACTGTACGGTTTCTTTCTGCGCGGGGTTTTTTATACGTAACACAAAAGAAATACGGCGCTGTGCGGAAAAAAAGAGAACCCACTTTTTAAAATATACGAATATTTTATTGCATTTTATGTAGCTATGGGAAAATGCATTGCATGCGCCCCGCGGTTTCACCCGTATCATTTTTGAGCCCTTGGGAATATCCTGATAAGAAATCTATGTATGTGAGAATCCATATGTTTGCAGTGATATCCACACAATAAATTTATAGGTAATGATCAGAATTGTTCACTTATGCCGCCGATGTGAAAACATGTATGTCTAAAATCCACTCTCATAGAGAGAACGCTCTAGGCCCCAGAAGGTGGGACATTAGGATGTTCATGCTACGCAAAAGAGCACATACGGACGTGGTCTCTAAAAATGTAGTCAGCCAGGTAACAAGATTGACGTATTTATATGTCTACTAGGTGTGTCCCGCGGTTGCACCCGCGTAAGCTTTGAACCGAAAGAGCTCAGTTGATATAAAATAAGCGCCTGTTGAAATAATGGGAGAAATATGTATGTCCGCGTTTGCCTCCGTTTTAGCAAAATTTTTTTGTTCCTGCTCTGCTCCTATGGGTCATAGCGGGATGTTTTATAGCCTATTTTCTTTCTCAGGCTCTAGACTATCAGTGTACCAAATTTCATTACAATCGGTTCAGCAGTTTTGGCGTGAAAGCCGGACAGACAAACAGACAGACAGAGATACTTTCGCATATATAATATTAGTATGGATTTATCTGTAGGCTGGTCGCCTCTGTGCCAAATTTTTGCCAAACCGGTTTACTAGTTCTTGCGTCAAAGAGTAACAAACATCCATACATCCTCACAAACTTTTAATTAGAAGGATAGAATGCTCTGAACATTCTGCCACACAGAGTACCTACTTTGATCTTGGTAATCCTAAGAATTCCTGAGTTTCGCCATTCCTTGGAATACTCTGGAGTTAATTACCATGTCGTGGAGGAAGCTTGATGACATAACCACGGAGTAAATATGAATTAATACACGATTAAATTAATTGCTATGAGTTGCTTTACTCGTTACGTCTGACTATTCTGTCTATTTCCTTGATAATGAATAAAAACACCTTCAACATATAAATTACGACCTTATTATATCGTGAAAATATGGTTCAAATTACAGTAGAACACGAATGATGATTCCAGAATTCACGTTTACATAAGTGGTTTGACAGATGTGTCATAAACATAGCTACCGTGACTCGTGTATGAATAACTTAGCTAATATCAGGCATATTAGTCAACAACGTTGGATGATTGGATACAACATGGATTTAATACAACAGATGTTACAAAGGATTGTTTAAAACTGTGGTGAAATCTTATAGCCTTACTGAAAGTCCTTATTTGTAACGATATGAACCAATTTTCTTTTTACAATCGCTCGCAATATACATAGCTTGTGTTCCTGCTGAATCCAACGAGTAATCTAAACTATACATGTATACTAAACTGATAAAGGTGAATGACTTTCTAGTTTCACCAAACATTTCAGTTTCATATGGTCTTGCATATGCAATTTGTGTCACTGTAGGAAAAATCAGAGCGCAGTGGTGGTCCAGTCAGGTGCTTAATTTTGTGAAAATTATTATATAACCACTGCTCTCAAAACAGCGAAGGAAAACTTTGTCAGGAAACCGTCATAACATTTCTTTGACTCGCACAGGGCCCGCGGATTACGGCCTACTATATTTCATAGAATAGAGGTCTGAGTTTCAGCAGTGGGAAAAATATAGGCTAATTATGTTAGGAAAAATCTGTTACAAAAAACTTTGGCCTCGAATGTCTTGTTGATATTACGTGAAGTAGTCGGGGGGCAAAGTTTTGGGTACTCGTATAGTAAGTACTGTAGTAAACTATTATTTAACCCACTAGCGGCGCCACATCACATCACCTCATGATATTATACAGGATGTTTGGTGCATAGTGTGCCAATTTGAAATGGTCGACTGAAGGGGTCATCTGCTAGCCTTTCAAACCCCTTAACACCCCTCATGCCCTATGGATTTTTTTATCGACTGTTTATGTTTTACTCAAAAAAGGCCTAAATTTGACATCCACATATAAATTTAAAAAAAAAACTCTGAATTTTTATTTTATTTCGATGTGTGTCGTTAAGTGTATTTTAAATAAAAAAAAAATAGTGACATTAGTCAGTTTGTTTTTTTTAATTCACTCGCAAACGTAAAAATTAAATTAAGTCTGTACTTGTTACAGCTGTTTATATCATCATCATTATCATCAACCTTTTTATCGTACCACTGCTGGGCATAGATCTCCTCTCTTACGAAGAAGGATTGAGCGTAATCACCACGCTTATTCAAGCTGTTTATATATCTACAAAAAAAAGAAAAGCGACCGGGACTTCCAACTCTCTGATTATTTCTCTAGTCTATTTGCTTGCTAATGATGTTCCTTGTATTTTGGTTGAATCACACATATATATGTATATGTGTGATTCAACCCTTCTCAAACGAATCTGTACTTTTCTGTGTGCTGACTACCGGTAACAGTGACAACATTGCTTCTACAGTACTTTAAAAGGAAAGTCATCCTTCTTAAAAATAGTCATCATCTCAGCGTTAATCCCAGTCGCATCCGCAGCTTTTTCAGCTTTGGAGTCTGGGGTCCGCTTTATCAGTCTAACTGCTGATTTTGGCTAAACTTCAATATTTTCCGTGAAGCGACTGCCGTCTGACCTCCACAACCCGAAGGCGATATCTAAGCATTGCAGTTAGACCTTTGAGGGCTCCAACAACCCGTAACGACTGCCACTAGATGTTCGTATGGCAACCGGGATCAACGGCTTAACGTGCTTTCCGAGGCACGACCAGACCAGTGCAAATATTCATATTCATGCATACAAACATTTCCACTGTGCGGAGATCGAACGCGTGCCTCCTTGCGCAACGGCCGCGTTCGCTACCGCTACGCCACGGAGGCTGTCATTCTTTTTAAAAATAGTATATTGTATATACCAAGTAGATTATTCATGTAGTAAGTGTATACCAAAGAACCATAATTTTATTAGAAATTCACCTAATCATTTCAGTTTAAAATTGAATTCTCTAACCTTACTGAATAATATGATAATATAGTCACGAACTTCGCTATGTGATACGTGACCTGAACATCTGCAGTTAACAGCACGTGGTCTTCACTGCTCCGACTCGTATCCGAGTTTCATTCGAAGAGATAATATTACTGTGTACTGTTTTGGTTAACATGTTCCCATATCAATGACTGTATCGAGAGTCGAGTGCCGATCATTATGTAAATCAATGGAATTAATTTGCAAACATGCTGATCTGAAATAATTATGCTGATTGTTATTACCTCGCAGAAAGCGAACAGTTCCTCTGGAAATAAAACACATTTTCGAGGATGGGTGGGGTCAGAGAGACTTTTATTGACTTAAAATCCCTCCGGTATTCCATCCCACACCAATGCTGAGGGTCGCGGGAACGTATGATCCTTCCGCGACGTTTAAGAGGTTCGTACGTGGAAGACTCCGTACCTGATGTGATTTCGAGGACTGTAAGGTAACGTTTTTCACCGTGCGTTGACCCTCAGTACCCCTTCTGTGGGCTGGGAGAGTATACGAGATCTCCCCCCTTTGCGCGGCCTGAAACAGTCGTTTCGCAGAAGACAACCACCGAGTCTCTGGGGTCTTCGTTGCCAACCATCGACTCGATTACGGCTGGATGTCATAGGACACTGCTATTCCTGAAATAAGAGCACGGTGTGCCTCCAAAACTTACACTCTGCGAGTCTATGCCACGCCGTGTCCTCCCGGCGACGGTGGCGACGGCGGGCGTGTGGCTTCTTGTTTTGACGATACAGGTCCTTCCCGAAGGAAATATGCCCCGCGTCCGTGCCGCGCCGAAACATCCGAGAGTCGCTCGTACTCCCGAGCCAGTCTGCCAGTACGAGTAATGAGGCATGTTATGAATGATGAGGCATGTTAATAGTGATGTGGCATGAGAGATGAGGCATGAGAGCTAAGGCACGAGAGCCAGTCCCGCCATTCAGCCACCAGGACATCTCGAATTTCGGTTATTACCTCAGTTGCTCTATCATTCAGTATGTAGAAACAATCTAAATTTTTAACAGTGTTTTTTTACGGTTTTATAAGATTTTATTTTAGTTTCGTGTTATATAGTAAACATTGGCCCGGACAAGGACTGCAATTTCCATATGTTGTCCGAAAAAGGGTGCCAAATGCATACAGTTTCGGAGGGTAACCATAATACAAAGGACTAACGTATCCATCTCCGAAAGTATTGCCCAAATTTTACGAGAACAACCGTACTTAACTGATATTTTCACGGTTTTTCAGAATTTTTCTGTTAAATGTGTTGTTTATTAAAAGAGAAAATTCAAAAACTTTTCTTTAAAATCTCTTGATTTGAATGAGTACGAGTATAATAATTCTTGAATATTCTGAATTCTTGTAAATATTGCTGCTTGGTTATGTATTATTTTACATTTTGGAATAAATATTTGAGTAAAACTTGAAAACGCTTTCAAAACTGAGAGCTCTGGGGATTAAATGAGTTTATAAACAAACGGCTTTTTCTCCGAAGATGTAACAAAATTACTGTTTAATTTTTACACGGAATTTTTAATGAAATATTTAGTCCAGAATTCTTTGATTAGGTAATACTAATCAAAAAGTTCTGGACTAAATGTTTTTAAACATCGTCCAGCATTCTTTGATATTTTGCTTTTCAAGATTGGATAGAACCGTCTGAGAGATGATTTTTACAAGTACAAGCAGAGAACTCTATAAAGCCAGTGATAAGGTTCATGAATGACAATATGACGACTAAAATTTATATCAAAGTGAATAATATAATCAGGTCTCTTAAGTCAAGTAAGCTTTTCATTAAAGTAATTCCATAGCGTATGTCTTAGATATAAAACATACGCTATGGAACATGTAACAATAGGCTCGAGGTCGTCGAAGTTGGTAAAGTTCTAGTTGCTAAACTTTCAAAGGAGCTGTACCAGTGACATTTAATTGCTTCGTAATTAACATAATTAGTTCCAGAATGTTGCATTACTAAATTCTATATTTTTACAAATAAATGTTGAATCGTGGAGAAATGGAGTCGTGGTGGCCTAGTGGTTAAAATACCAGCCTCTCAAGTATGAGAGTACGGTTTCGATTCCAGGTCAGGCAAGTATGTAACTTTTCTAAGTTATATGTACTTTCTAAGTATATCTTGGACACCAATGAGTGATTACAAGATGAAGGAAACTATCTTGAGGAAACCTGGACTTTAAGTCTGAAATCACCAACCCGCATTGAGCAAGCGTGGTGATTACGGTCAATCCTTCTCTGTATGAGACCTGTGCCAGATGGACAGACCCAGTGGGACGATAAAAATGGTTGGTGATAAGATAAATGTTAAATAACTATATATTTTTACTATAAAACAGTATTCAAATGGACAATTAATAATAGCACATTTAAAAAATAAATATAGGAACAAAGTTATACAGGTCAGAAATAATAATTATATTGATTGCGCTTGGCCGGCCCGGAAAATCTACCGAAAGTATTAAAAGTTTTAAGAGTTACTTCAGATGAGTAAGAAAATAAGTTAGGAAAACAATTTAAAAGATCTTCGCGATAAGACGATAAAGAGCTGCTAATTATGGGATTAGTACTGGTCGAGGTGAAGTATGTATTTACTGCTGCCGTAACATTGTTTGAACAAACCGTTTTCTTTAAATCTATTTGTGTTATTGGTCGAGCATTTTTTTGATTATTCAGGGAATGTATGATTTGACTATGAGAACTTTTTCGATTCGCTTGCTGAAAGTTAAGCGATTGACTGGTTGTGGATTAAACAAAAAGCTTTCAAATTTTGCAGTAAAGGTAATTCATTTTCGCACTTCTCTTTTACCTAACAAAATTAACATCACGCAATGAAATATAAACTTTGTAATAAAAAACGTGAATTTCTTTTAAAATAATTATGATATAAAATTAAAAAGTCGACCCGTTATGACTTCTTTTCCCGTTTACAAAGAAGTGTTCGAGCCACATTTTATGACGTCACATTTTTACGTCACCAGTTCTCCAGCACTCTTTTAGTTTATCCCGAGACCGGGCAATACGGCTTTTGATATGCTAATCTAACTCGACGGTGATATTCCTTTATTAAAACTTAATTTCAGCATAATCGTGGCTTCACATTAATAAATTGTTGACAATATTTTAGCATTAATAGCAATAGTAATGTATGAAAGTTAACATTATTACAAAATAACTAGATTGCGAACAGTAGTAATATCTGTCGAAGGACGGATAGCGGGTGAAGCAAACAAGGCACACTTTGTTTCATCATCATCATGGCACTGTGGCACATTTCGTGAAAACTCCACACAGAGTTTTGAAAGGTTTTAGAACGGTTGGAGAAAACTCCAACCGTTCTAAAACGGAAAGGTGCTAATTCTCAGCCTAATTTGAACATATTTTTTTTATTTTAATTTGAGGCCACATCACCAAGTACAATGTGGGTCGCTCCCCAGTTGGAACGAAGAGCAACCTTAAAGAGATGACTCGGATGGACTAGATTTTTTTTTTTTTTTTTTTACAAATTATAAACCAGCGCTTGACCGCAATCCTGCCTGATGGTAAGCAGTGACGCAATCGTTGATGGTAAAGCGCACTAGTTTATTAAGAGCCTATTCACTCTAGCCTTGAAGACACTCAAATTGTAGTCCGACGGAAACACCGCCGCGGGCAAATTGTTCCAGTCCCTCGATGTACGCGGTATAAAGGAGGAGGCGAAGCGCTTCGTCCGGATCGTAGTGGTGTTAACAACGTAAGGGTGTAAACCAGCCGTACGACGGGTCGTCCGCTGGTGGAACGGAGATGGGGGAATTAAATCATGCAATTCCCTCGCACACTCCCCGAAATGCATCCTATAGAACACCGAAAGGCTGGCTACTTTACGCCTGTGCTCTAGGCTTTGGAGACCAACTCGAGTTAGATCAGGGTCACCAATCAGCCTCTTTGCACGTCTCTCCACTGAATCCAAAGAAGGATGAAAGATGATAGATGTGGAAAGTGAGGGGCAGGGTGTTGTGGTGCAACCTGAGAGATGTCTATGTCCGACAATGGAATGCAATAGCGATTTTTAAACAATCAATCAAATCCGATTTATTGATTGTTTAAAAATTGTTACATTTTCACTGGACAATGCAATGAAATAATCCACGATATGTATAACCCGCAATGTTACGAGTACGCTACGAACATATTTATACTATCAGCTTAATTTAGCCTTTTAAGCCTTTCAGCTTTCATTCCAAATATGTAGGATTGAACAGTGAAATTATTGTGTAAACATTGTGATTACGGTTGAATTGAAATGGCCCATTATACTCATGCCTACAGGGGCGTTCCTATGACATGTTAAAACCATCATTACTCCACTGTCAAACCAAGATGGAGCTATATAGGATAAATAACACCATCCCTTTTCTTCAAACGAAAAATTATGGTTTTAGCACGATATAGTACTGCTGTAGGATTTTGGATTGCTGGAGATTTTGAACAGCAGTTCATAACACAGGAGTTTTTTTTTATTTCATTTATGATGTGCCCACCTGGAACTAAGGCCACCTAAAGGTCGCGAGAAGCCTATGGATGCGGGCAGTACAAGACCGGTCATCGTGGAAACCCTTGGGGGAGGCCTTTCTCCAGCAGTGGACCTCTATAGGCACAAGTAGAAGAAGCACCCATCTGGAAGACGACATAGAGGAGACCTTTCCCTACATGGGATAATAATATAAAAAAAAACAACAAATAGCATTAGACCGAGGGAAATTATACAAGTAAAATATATCTTATACTGGCAATAATAAGGTAGATATTAAGATAATTTATGTTACATAGATATTAAAAAAACAACACCTTTTGACGACACGTTTAGTGCAGTGGATGAGCGATCGACTGCTGGGCCACGTGTCGCGGGTTCGGTTCCCGCACGGAACAAATATTTGTATGGACTACAGGTAGATGTTCCGTGTCTGGCTGTTTGTGTATGTAAGTTTAAGTCTTTATAAAAGCACCCACGATACAGGAGTAGGTACCTAATTCCTAGTGTGGGGCTACTTTACTTTATTTTTAAAAATTATTTTTTCTAATTCCTTAATAACGTTAAAGATAGAAGTTAAAAGATAAATTGTAAATATGTTGAACTGGAAATGAAAGGTTTTTTTAACTTAATTTTATTTATTAATGATTTCTTTTTTTCTTTCGTTTAATATGAAAAGAAAAAAATCAAAATATTTTTCAAGGTTGACCCAAAACAGTTTGTAATACTTTTCCAAATCCAGAATGCTTGCTTTCATTTGATTGATAATCTTGTAAAATTTAATATTGAATAACAGCCATTTAAAAACGGCCAACAGTCAACGAGACAAATGCTATTCTCATTAGATATCTATCTCCATTAGATATCTATTCACACACGGTGCACTGTGATAATAACTGTCGAAGTGCCAATAAATTTGTAAATGTTCACAATATATCTCGATGTCGGTCTTAGGAATGCAATTACATGAAACCGAGTCTTGTGCTACTATACATAAATGTCTTATCCTTTATGAGCTTGCTCGTTAAAGGTGTGGTGCTATTTTCGCAGCATTATTGTTGGTGAAGTTATCTGAGGTCAGACATTGATCTTAAGTTTAGCTACATGTATTATCCGTTCCGGTACCCATGAGACTACACCTGAAACTTTAACCAAGTTCGGAATTAAAGTATGATCAATGCATAGCAGCAGATTGTGAACTAATGAAAACTATTCAAACAAGTAGACCCTAAACTACATAATTATGTAGAAACATGTGGCTAATAAAACAACTCTTGCAAAGGTTAAAAAGTATAAGTGGCTCAAAAACGGTTTTTGGGCATTTGCTAGTACACGATTGTGTAGAATTTATATAGATACACACAATAAAATAAACTATTTACACAAATATCATCTATTATTTACACAATCATATTTTGAGTTGGAACGTTGGCCGCTGTAGCATCAGACGCGCGCACGCCGCACACCCAAAGACTACAATATTGTAGCTTATGGCACACTCCCTGTCACAGCGAGGGGGCCTATCCTGGTACACAGGCCAGGCCAGTGGGAACATTATAGGCTGATTCTATTATGTTATGTAAACGTCCGTTTAAACATACATTTTGACGTTTGAACGTCCTCTGCAGGTCTAAAATTATGACAAAACTTTTCCTTTTAAACGCCCTGTGTGAGCATTAACTATCCTAATAATTTATCCATGCATTTCCATTGTCCATCCTTGTTGCGTCAACGACGATAAAAATAAACTTGGCTGTATGGCGTGCTATGCCTTCGCCTTTTCCATTCGGGCGAACGGAAGAAAAAGAACTAGTACAAAACAAGATGGCGATCTCAGCTCATCCAACGCCGCGTGTACTCTAAATAAAATCGAATATCTGACTTCCTAAGGGCTTCGCTGGCCAAATAAACCCTCAGTGTCCATATTGGTGGTGTGTCTGTGCTTGACGAGTGTAGGCAGTGAGCAAGCAGCATCAAGTCCACGAAGAAGGAGTAAACTGACCGACCGGCACCTGACTCGTCGTTGGTAACTCCTTTCCTGTCCAACTGGATCCAGGTTAGTGCTTTGCATGTTTGTTTTCCCTGCTTTGAGACCCTGGGGTTGATAGGAGAATGCAGCGACCCTTCCAGGAAGCGTCAACACGCCCTTTGAGAGAAGTTATGTTGGTTTAATAAAACTTATGCGAACATATTATATTATGAATTGAAATATATTGTACATTCTTCGTGATGGGAAAGTAAAGATTATCAGTACATTTTGGCAGACACACATTTAAACTTTCATGTAATTTTCAAGATTGCACATCAAACCATTAATAAACCGACAAGATGTCTGGTGAAGCCATACGGAGGACGGATCTAAGCAGTTGTGTTGCGGTGTGTGCCGGATACGATATGCCAAATGTTGTTGTATTGGGAGTTTGGTTGTGGAGAATCGCAACATCATTGGTCGTGTTGTTGGGTTTAACATTACATCACTTAGCTAAACTGCCGTTCATTTGCCGTTCAGAAATAAAAAAAAAATTATGTCTTTATCTTCTTTTTCCAGCCTTTTGAAAACCTTGAACCTTGACAAAGGTTCATGATTTTCCATTATATTGGGGGGTTTACCATAATTCCCACTCTTGGCAGACGGGTGATCGCAGTAATTTGATATTCCACAGGAGAAGCGCTGCTGCCCGCTTCCCTGGTGAGAGTTCCCTTACGACACCTACGACACCCACGGAGGATATGGGTTGGTACTATTCTAAGCCCGGTACCATACGGAGGTACTATTTAGGTTAGGTAGAGTACATATCACTTTCCATTGAAAAGTGATGTGAATTCAGCTAATATTCTCGTAAGATTAAATTTGAGGTTACGATTGTCTATGTAACAAAAGTTAAATTGGTAAGCAAAACTTTATACTGATAAACATAACAAGTTAAACAAAAATAAATGAAGTTCAACTTTATGTTATTTTAACAGGTTTGTCTGATAACCGTTACTTCGCTGATATATATTTTGTTTTTATCTAAACTGATATTTAAACTTTAATGATGTAGAGAGGTCACAAAATTCCTTCTGTGACCGTAAATTCGTATAGCATTTTTTCAAGCTTCATCTGAAGCAGCTCTGTAGTAAATAAACATCTTTTTATATACTTTCTAATGCCATGTTGAGAAATTTGTATATTATAAACTAGTGCTTTACTGCGATCCCGCTTGATGGTATACGCTTCCTTTTCTTGAGTTGACTTTTTATTCAACAAAATATAATATGAAGTGGATAGGACGGAAGACGGCAGTTGAATGTGGTTGGATGAGGCGTCAGTGTAGGGTTGATCTGGATAGTTCGGGGGCGCACTACTAAGGGATATCGTATTACCCAGTAAGTGGGTTGTGGAGTTCAGATAGGTAGTCGATTCATTTAAAATACTGGAATTCAGCTGAATAGGGTAAGATTGGAAGAAGTCACCGACATAGTTAAGAAATTGCTAGGATAAAGATATTATAAGGGCGAAATTCACCTGAATGATGCGAATTTGAACTTTTTTTAAATGAACAACAGATTGCTACATTTGTATGAAGGATTCTCTTACGTCCTCGGCGCAACGGTGAGGGTAGCCCCATCACCTTGTGTAATCAATTTCCTTTTATCCTTGGTTTAATTTCCGATACGAAAAAACGGGACATATATAGTGATATTTTCTAACATTGAACTTGAACAAAGAATATGCAAAGGGTTTGAAATTAAAACAGAGATAAAAGGGTCCTGAAAATAGTAATAGCCATATTTTCCGACGGTTTCCTATAGAGGGTTAACTTTATTAACGTTGAAAAGGAAAGGGTAAGTTTTAAATACATCGATCAAGTGACGATAAGCATCAAATATTGTGAACAGATGGAGAACTTTTGTTCCGAACGAGTTTAGAAGAATGAACCGAAACTAAACCACAGCACAAAGTTAAATATCAATATCCATTCATTAGTTTTGTCTGTGTATAGAATGATTTGGATATTCAGAATCAGTAAAACATTGTTAAGGCAGATCACACACCACAACGGGCTTACGCGCTTTTATGTATAATTTTTACATATAAATTAAACAAAAGCTTTCGCGCGTGTAATTTCGGTCTATTTTCCGCGCCTGTTGCGTGGTACGTTACAGTGTGTGATTTATATTTGTCATCATTCATAAACGAATTGATATAAGGTGAATGCAAGGATGTAACTTTAATTCAATCAGCAAAAAAAAAAAAGAATACGGACACACATAATCAGCGTATAATTTTCCCACAAATACACAGGCCTCCTCCCACACTCCCACAGATCTACCACAGTGACCCAATTGGTTGATGTCACATGTCTTCGAAGTTTTTGGCTCTAGGACATACCGGTTTCTTTATGATGTTTTCCTTCACTGTTTTTGAGAGCAGTGGTGATAAAAATATTACAAATTATAAAGCACCTGCAGGGGTTCGACCTTCAACTTGTAAGTCGCGGCTCTTACCACTAGGCCACCACTGCTCACTAGGCCACCACACAAAGACTTAAGTGCGTGATCATGGTCGACCTCAAAATGTGTTAAAGTTGTTGACTATTATAAAGCAAATTTCTAGCTGACTCTTATGTTTGACCCGCACAGGCACCAGGGTAGTCTTTAAGTCCTAAAGTATTCACAAATTACCAACTATAAGTGTTATTCAGTTATTTATGATTATTGTGAGCGCCCTCCCATTAGTGGGGTCTCCTTAGCTGCTGGTAAACAAAATCAAGAGGTTATTAAAGGAGACAAACAACTACTTTGTAGAATTATGATAGTCATTGAAATCCGTAATGAGTTGGAAGATAAAGAAGTATTTACAGCTATGTTGAAATGGATACCTCGTTGGAGAAATATTTTGACTCAAATGAAGAGATATAGAAAGAAAGAACACATAATATGTACATAATTTAACAAGTTTTAAAATAAAAAATTGTACACATGTATAAAAATGGTGTACAAATTAATATTTTAAAAGGAAAAGAAAAAAGAAAACATATGTCGTGGATAAAGATATAATTTTATAAAAATTGCTCATTTGATTGATGTAGTAGTGGGCAAAAGCTGTGACGTTATTTTGTAATGGCGGCACGTTACAACTCACCTACAAAATGGAGCCCTTATCACCACACCAAGATGGTGATGACCCTTTCGCTCCTATATTTATTTGTTGCAAACATGACGCATAAAAATTAAATAACGGGTTAGGGGTACACCTCTGCCTAATCATTTGGGGATTAAGTCTTTTTTACTGAGAAGCCTTTCTATAGGATGTATTTTGGAGTGGCGCATGGGAATTGCATGACTTAATTCCTCCATCTCCGTTCCATCATCGGACTACCCGTCGTGCTGCGAGTATCCACCATTAATTAGTTGACACCACTACGATCCGTACGAAGCGTTTGGCCTCGTCTTTTATACCTTTTACATCGAATGACTGGAAAGATTTGCCAGTGGAGGTCTTACCATCCGATTACAATATAAGTGTTATCAAGGCTAGAGTGAATAGTCTTTTAATAAACTGCTTAAGATCAGGCAGGATTGCGGTCAAGCGCTGCACTGCTGCTAAACTGCGCTGCTAAACTATACCGTATCTATACAAGTAGTGGTAGATGTATCACTGGCAATACCTGCTACACTTGTTCCGATTCATTATTCACGAGGACCCTATTTTTTGTAGTAAGCTGAACGTCTGAAGGAACTTACGAACAGGGATATAGATTTATTATGTCTCGTAAATCAACGAGGGTAAGAAATCGTTTTACTGTTCCCTGATATCCTTCACAGTAATGGTTTGTACAGTCAGTACATCAAAATGTAAGTAATATAAGCCGTTTGAATGGGTATTTTTAAAAGCCGACTTCATTTTGCCGTGTACTACTGCATCACCGTGGTTGGCTTAGTGTCAAGAGCTAAAACTCCAACGGTCCAAGTAAGTAAGAAAAAGTCGAGTTCAAAAGGCTTCCGTGCAATTGTGGGGTAGTTTATTTAATTGTTGTTACGGTAGGGTTTTCCTTAGTTTGAAAAAAGCTCTTTGTTGCTACCTCTTGATGTTCTGTCTACAATTATGCTTATGAAAGTAAGGAAAACATATTTATTGTCACATAAACACCAGCATACAATAGGATTATATTAATTCTAATAATAAGGATAAATAATGTTACCATTCCACATGACGGGTATCTCGTGAAAGCTCATAAATAGAAATACATTTAATATCTCGACTTGTCACATGGAGTTTTTTTGACGGAATAGCTGAGAGTCACGCGTATTTTTCATTGGACTTTTAAAATTATTTATAGTGTCATTTACTAAATAAAAGCGCGTGATTTATGTAGTAAAAAGTGCACTCAGTAAATAATTCATAAAGAACATTGAAATATCGCTGCATAGTGGCAACATCATGACTTGCCTTAAACTTTCCTCATAGACGGTTGACGCGGCCGTCTTTTTCAACTGTTAATGGCGATATCCGCCATTATTGTGAAATAAAATTTTCCAAGAATTTCTATAATTTGTTATACGTGTTATTGACAAAATTGTGGTATATATTGCACAGAGGCCATTGATCAAGAGTGGAGTTTGAATCTCAACTTGAAAAAAAGAAGAAGAAGAAGACTCGTCACATGAAATTGTTGACATGACGTGGAAAGTGAACTCGGTCATTGTACCGATTGTCGTGTCGGCCAATGGTCTAATAGCCAAGAGCCACGTCGAACAATATTTACCGTAGCTCTCGTTAGGCAGTTGAATCAAGGGCCTAATTAAAAACGACTTGCTTCCTGAGGATGTTCCTGTCTCTGGAACCCACCAACGGTAGCTGGGACCCTACACCCGAATTCGGTGGAAAACTATTTTGTTATATTTTTGAATATTTTTATATTGAATTGTTTAAAATATAATTTAATTTTTTTTTTTATTTTAATTTTATATATTAATGACTAATACTTTTACTTATTTTTGTAACTTTGATATTTGAAATGTTGTGACATTGGTTACAAGCAATGTCCTAATTGGTTAAACCAATCTAGCACACTAGATTGTTATTGTATTCAATATTGTATATCTGTAGATACCCAAATGAGTGCCCTATCCACAATGTTGCCTTGTCCTCACTGCACTGGGTCATCACGTACTTTTAGTTCGCATGGGCTCAGGGTGCATAATGCATATAGGCCGTATGCACAGGATCGCGAGTCGGCCGGTCGACTCCCCGCAGATACTTCCTACTGTCGCAGATTCTCTGCCGGTGAATCCGGGGCCGCTAGTTTCGCGCCCTTGCCTTCTGTAGAGGCTCTCGGCCTTAAAGGTACGCCAGTGCTTAAACACGTACCTAAGGGTGCGCGAAACCAGGCAGCGAGCAAGCTGTGCGATATTATTGATAAGTGCGTTAGCTGGCTGTAATAGTGTGGAGGACTGGGGCGCGCTCCTCTCTTTTGCGTTTGATGGACTGAGAGTTCCTTTGAGTAGCGCACCTGGTAACATTACTGCAAAGGTAAAGGCAAATGTTGAGTCAGTCGGTGCTGGCCAGTTTAGGGAGGAGCCGCGCTTCGAGGCATCATTGCCTAAGTCGCGTATTATTCGGAAGGCTATTGAGTCTAAGGTGTTCGAGGGAGACCTCCGAGGGGCAGTTAGGTTGCTGGTTTCTGACAACTCATACGCACGACACGACCCTGATACGCTGAGCGGCCTTATGGCTAAGCACCCAGGCCCTTCACGTCCGCTTAATTTTCCGTCGGAGCCGGACTCGTCATCTCCTAGGGTGTTTGCGTCGGTGGAGGACGTTGCGTGGGCTTTGGGCTCTTTTTATAGTGGCTCTGCGGCAGGCTTGGATGGAATTCGTCCAGGACACTTGAAGGAGCTAACATCAAGCTCTGCGGGGGAAAGTGGGCGACGTTTGTTGGAGTGCTTGACAGAGCTCGTAAACTTTTTATTGACTGGTCAGCTTAATCCTTTTGTTTGTCCGTATTTGTATGGTGCTTCCCTATGCGCACTCAGGAAAAAGAATGGAGGTTTGAGACCAATAGCCATCGGTAGTGTATTTAGAAGGTTGACGGCTAAGTTGGCATGCCATTCCGTAAGAGTAGCTATGGCTGAATATTTGCAGCCGCATCGATTAGGTTTCGAGACGCGTTTAGGGTGCGAGGCCGCTATTCATGCGACGCGTGCGTTCGTCATGGACCCTAGACATTCGGACTGCGTGGTTCTGAAGCTCGACATTCGCAATGCATTTAACACCATAGAGAGAGACGTTCTTTTAAGTGAGGTCAAGGAGAGGATTCCTTCTCTATACCCCTTTCTTTATCAGGTGTATTACTCTCCTTCTAATCTGTTCTTCGGTGATAGTCTCATTTTATCTCAGGTGGGTGCGCAGCAGGGAGATCTTTTAGGGCCACTCATTTTTAGTTTAGCAATCCACAAAGTCATCTCTGGATTGAAATCGTCTTTGAACCTTTGGTACCTTGATGATGGCATTATTGGTGGGTCACCTGAGGAAGTTTTCCAGGACTTGGAGGTTCTTGTTCCTCAACTGAGGGGACTGGGTTTGGAGGTGAATCCCTCTAAGTGCGAATTCTTCTCCTGTGGCGTTGGAACTCGTGGACACTTCTCAAGCTTTGACTCTCAACTGCCTGGCCTCAAGGAACTTTCTCCCCTCTCTTTCTCCCTTTTGGGTTCTCCCATTTTACTTGACGAAGTGCCAGAAACCATTTCCTCCCGTAAACAGCTTCTCCTCAATGCTCAGGAGCGTGTCAAGGATCTCTCCGCGCACGTAGCGGTTTCCTTATTGCGCAATTGTTTTGGCTTGCCTAAAGTTATGTATCTCTTGCGGACCGCTCCTGCCTGGCTTTGTCCGAGAGAGGTATGTTCTTTTGACTGTGTTTTAAAGTCAACGGTCGAGTCGATCTTGAATGTGTCCATGAATGATGCCCGGTGGAGGCAGGCATCTCTTCCTATCCGGTACGGGGGTCTTGGGATGAGCTGCGTGCATGATGTGGGCCTGCCGGCGTTCCTGGCGTCAGCGCATGGGGTGGTTAATCTCGTCACTGTAATTCTTAATTCAAATGGTGTCGGGGCAAGGATCCCATTTATGCTAGATGCCAGGAAGGGTTGGTCTGTGCTCAGCATGGGTGCCGCGAGTCCTGACGCGGCGCATGTTCAGCGCGCCTGGGATGATATCTCGTCTAATTTGATTCAGGAGCGGATGTTGATGGGTTTATCAGGGGCTGATTTAGCCAGACTCACGGCTGTGTCGCAGCCGGAAGCAGGGGCATGGTTGCACGCGCTTCCTTCGCCTCATCTCGGCACGTTTCTTGATGATGATTCTTTGCGTGTGGCAGTGGCTCTCCGCCTGGGTTGCAAGGTGTGTGAACCCCATAGATGTACATGCGGTTCCATGGTTGAGGCCAATAGCCATCACGCTTTGAGTTGTCGTCGTTGCTCAGGGAGGTTCCCGCGTCACCATGCACTCAACGATATTGTGCGGAGGGCGTTTGCGTCGGCAAATATTCCTTGTGTGCTGGAGCCCCCGGGGCTGTGCAGGACGGACGGCAAGAGGCCGGACGGCCTGACCCTGGTGCCCTGGAAGAATAGCAAGTGCCTAATGTGGGACGCAACTTGCGTCAACACTGTGGCCATTAGCCATCTTGGTCGCACGGTTGTTTCACCGTCGGCGGCAGCTGAAGATGCCGCTGAAAGGAAGAGGGTGAAGTATGCGCCGTTGGCGGACCGGTACCATTTTGTACCTATTGCCGTGGAGACCTTGGGAAGTTGGGGCACTGAGGCCAAGAAGCTCATTAGTGAGTTGGGGCATAGACTCCGTGACAAAACGGGTGACTCTCGCTCCGGCTCGTTCTTGGTGCAAAGGTTAGCCATCGCCATCCAGCGTGGCAATGCGGCAAGCGTTGCGGGCACCTTTGCACCGGGAACCGTTAGGGGCGGTTTGTATAATTTGGCTGGAATTGACTGACATTTGTTTTTGGATTTTATATATTCGGTTAATTTAACTGTGGGTATGGATTCTGAAAGCAGATGTCAGTCATCATAATTAAAGAAAACACATGAAATGATGGAATGTTAGAGTTGTGAGAAGTAAGATCTAGAGTTTACATTTTACTTGTATGCAGCCGTTATATTAGTCAAGTTTAGCAATCAATTACGTAAACGACACCTCTGTGCCACTAAACTTCCAGCCGTGTTACATATGTACACACATCAAAAGTGTCTAGGGATCAACATATATTTTTGCAATAACTTTTCTCCTGATTGATATTAATTAAAATTTTCTTTAAGGATTCATCAAATAAAGTGTTTTCGTTTGTCACAGTAACGATAAACCAAGTCACCTTTGCATTAATAAAGAAATTTGCCATTTTCCTAATAAAGGGATATTTGACATTTGAACCACTAACACAAAAGTTCGAAAAAAAGACTGAAATAACAGTTTTCTCTAAAATTTTATTGGGTAACTTAAACAATTAATAATCCGTGTTTCTACCGCGAACACTAACAACACAAGAACATCGGTTTGGCATACTCAAAATGAGTTCATCCAAATCACGCTGTGGAATGGCCGCCCATGTTCGTTGCAACAACAAAAAAAGGTCTTCTTGCGACTGGATACCCTCCATATTCGGCAGAGCTCTTCTCTGTAGCATATCCCATGCATGCTCAATCGGGTTCAAGTCTGGCGACTGAGCAGGCCAGGGCAGGACATTGATGTTAGCTGCGGCGAGAGTCTGTCTTACAACTCTTGCGGTGTGCGGTCGTGCATTATCATGCATTAACTGAAATAAGGGACCGATTTGCGCTTGTAGAGGAACGATGACGTCTGATACAATCGTTTCAGCATAAATTTGAGCGTTGAGGTTGCCTCTGATCCAAATCAACTCAGTTCTTCCGCCGATCCAAATACCCGCCCATACCATGATGGTTCCACCACTATAAGGATGGACTTCCTGGCAGGATTTTAATCGCTGTTGGCGTCCAGGGGTTCTCCAGTGTCGTATACGTCTTGTATCCGGTCTCATACCAAAACGAGACTCATCAGAAAAGCACACGAAACGCCATTGTTCTTCTGCCCAATTTCTGTGTTCAAAGCCCATTGATATCGAATCCTACGATTGTGCATTGCTATAGGTGGTACCCGTAGCGGTCTTCGGGAATGAAGGTTCACTTCATGCAAGCGGTTTCTGACTGTTTGGTCGCTAATTAAGTTCCCTGAAGAGTGATGAAGCCTCACGGCTAACATCATGGCGGTTATTGTTGGAGCTCTTCGAGTTAAGATTTGAATGTATCGGTCTTGTCTCCGTGTGGTGCAGCGATACCGTCCTCCATGGCGCTCAGCCACGGTACCAGTGCTTCGGTAACGTGTCCAAAGTCGACTGATAACACTCTGACTTGTATTCAGAGCTAAAGCCACAGTACGTTGCCGGGAACCAGCTTCTATCATTCCCACGGCTCTGAGCATTTCTTCCCTGCTTAAATGACGTCGCCGCTCCATAATAACGTTGGTTTTAATCAGTAGTAGGGAAACAGTAGCACTAATAATGTCTTCAATGCGTTGTATGTTTTTATAGGGAAAATATTGACAGCTGATTTTCATCTTTTACTCGAATTTGATTCACAGTTCCTGATTCAAATTATGAAATGCACCAAAAAGGATCCATATAAATTTATAAAATCATAAATTTATTACAAAGCCACATCTCAATCTCAAGAAATCCGCATAAAAATGCTTGATCCCTAGACACTTTTGATGTGTGTATATCAATATTCATTCCCTCTGTAATGTCTAAACAACAATAAAACACGGAATTACTTTGACAAATGGTACCTAATATATAAAACAGTAATATAAAAGTGAAAGTGTGTATAGATGGATGTAACGGAAACACTGGAGAAAGGATCAAAATGAAATTTATTTTTATTTTATTTATTAGGGAAGGGGTATGAGTAGCACTTGAAATAAAATAAATTTATTTATTTAATATCACGATTATCTTTACAAAAAGCCTAAAAAGAAATTAAGAACAGAAATTGTACAATAAATTTTACAACAACAGCACAGGCCCTCGAGTTCTATGTTGCAGTAAATATTGACTTCACTTTTTTGTCATCACATCACAAATTACGGAGGAAGACAAAGATTTTTCAATGTTTGGCGACAATTTTCTGGATTTTGGATGTATAGTTTGTTTTCAGTAGCCAAATTACACAATTTAGGTATATGTTTACAGTTTATAGTACTACTTTTAGTATACAAAAATAATTATAACACTAAAAAAATGCCATTAAAAATGGAAATGTAAATAAGTAGGTAAAAATTTATTTCCTAAATAAAAGCCCGAGACATAAAGGGTGTAAAAGCTCACATATTTATACATTGTAAAAAGAGACAATTACATATATGAATTCATATAATGTGTCAGTAAGCTAATTCTGGAATTAATCTCATTCATTCCTGGGAGACAGACCTCCTCTTGATGACAGGGAGTAGTCTAACACGCTGGCTCAGTACGGGTTGGTAGCACATGTCTTCGAAGTTTTGCCTCTAGGACATGCCGGTTTCCTCACGATTTTTCCTTACGCCGTTTTGAGAGCAGTGGTGATTAAATATTTACACAAAGTAAAGCGCCTGACGAGGTTTGAACCTACGACCGACAAACTTGAACTCGCGGCCGATACCGCTAGGCCACCACTGCTCTATATACCAAACATAACATAGTATTCAGTAAAGCAGATCGGTAACTTCTTAGGTAGCTACGTCAATATATATATGAACCCTAATCTTCTTAACAGTCCTAAAAACGTATGTTACGAATTGTGTTAAAATATCAAATTTATATTGTTTCTTATTGTTTACGTGGGTCAGATGGACCCCTCGCAGAACACATAAAGTTTACAATTCTTGGAGTGTGTCCAGGATACTCCTGTAGGTTGTGTAAGCCCAGATCATTCGCCTTTGTCAAAACTGTAGGAGAGTTGAAAAAAACGTTTAAGTGTGGGAGAAGAATACCATAATAATTGTTATATGCTGTTTCACGGATGTGGAGAGGAGGCTACCAAGTAGTTTAAGGCTTTAAGTGGTAATGCCACGGAGAGCAGTTTTTATAATAATACTCAAACAGCTTTTTTAACACCGGTCATTGTGATTGCCCCAAACCCTTTTTTTGTTATTATATGAATCCAAAACTAAA
This sequence comes from Sesamia nonagrioides, assembly GCA_017933935.1. Lineage (NCBI taxonomy): Eukaryota > Metazoa > Arthropoda > Insecta > Lepidoptera > Noctuidae > Sesamia > Sesamia nonagrioides. The sequence goes on from JADWQK010002455.1 coordinate 122,487, forward strand.
CCAGGTGCACTTTTTTTCACTCATTTTTGGAGTCCGATGGGATGGCACGCAGTTCGCCATGACCAGAAAGAGATCAAGCGTAAGACTATTGCTGGGCAGATACCTCGGTAAGCACGTTTGATTTTATAATTATATGCCAACAGTATACCACGTTAGTAAATGTTCCTTAAAACAAATGAAACATAAAAAGGTTTATTTTGATTTGGATTTACGAGACAGAGTTATTTAGAGACTCATACAAATGCGATTTTTTTCCGTAATGATTAAATTGCTGTGGGTGTATTTATATACATAGAAGGTCCTACCGCTACCGCTACCGTTGCCACATTATTTATAAAATAATTTTCCTACAAGTAAAATAGATGGCACATTAACGTTGTAAAAGCGTAGCAAGCGTAGCGGTGACGTAGTAAGCTCGTAGCTCTTCACAACTGCAATTTACCGAATCGTTGAAGCAATTTTGTTCATTTGTCCAAGAGAGCATCATCTTCCATCCATGCAATGGGAGTCATGGTTGTATCTAGTCATTTAGTTAGTTATACTGTTACATAAAGAACTAAGCGGAAAGTTTTCGTTTTGTGATTGGTTTTATTTACCATAATTTTTCAACAAATCTTCAAGGAATAGAGGTAAATCGATATTGCTGCTCTCTGGATTATTTAATAACTACTATACTAACGATACTATAAAAATAGGATTTTACACAAATATATAACTGAGTTTGCAGTATCGACAGTAGGACAGAGGCATATCAAGTCGTTATACGATAAGAAGTTTACTGGCATACATTGCATTAATGTTACCATATTATAATAAAACTGCATTACTTTAGTAAAAGTATTTATTATTTCAATACTACCATCTGGCAGCTCTTGTAACTCATTTTCAGATAGAACCCAACCATGTCAAAGACCAAATTGTGCCCCGACCTGGATACGGCGTTCGTACCAATCGATTCTATCATTTCTTTTTCTTTTCCACAACGCTTTACTGCCATCACGTCCCATTGACGAGACCGCTTTAAAAAAAAAGAATCACACAAAATTAGTTTGTTTCGGTGTTTCCAGCATAATAAGTTGATTACAAATATTAGAATACAACAGTACACTGTAGACTACCTACATTGTTTCTCTTCTTTTTTTTTATAAATTATAAACTAGCGCTTGACCGCAATCCCGCCGGATGGTAAAAACGATAAACATAATCGTATTT
>JADWQK010001567.1:0-136023 GCA_017933935.1 Sesamia nonagrioides
GCTAGATGAAGAGTTGTACTATCCATATCATACATAATTTTACTAATATTATGTAACATATTCTCACAATCATGGAACAAAATTGATCAAAATGAGCAGATTAACAGGACGGACCCTTAATGAAAATCCGTCGAAATATTCCTTCATTTGTCTTTTGTAGGGTTTTTCATTTTGCTGCCACTGGCTGTTGCTGACCCATGCTCTCGTCGTAATTTCGTCACAGTATCTTTTGCAACGCCTGTGGCACATGCCACACGCTCCGTAACTTTGGTAGAATTTTGCAAAATATGTTTAATAACTATTAGTAGTTGCTTCGGTATTAAAATGTCCTCAGTAGTGTCCGAAGCACATTTTAAAGCACGGTTTATACTTTCAAGAACTAACTACTCTAAGTTAGTTTCTCTTTTACAAAATAATTGTTCACTTTAATTATAATTTCACGAGCACGACTGTTAATTAATTTCTTACGCATTTTAAAGAGTAACAGCTAACAAAACTAAACAACAAAACTCAAGAACAACAATAAAACAGAATAACAAAAACAAAACCTAACAAATATTAGATGCGCGTAAGTACGTAAGCGCGGACTGAACTTGCTAACGGTACCGACGGTGCGAGTTTGACTACGTCACCAAGATGGCCGCCAATCGCAATATCATCGTGCGGGGCTTATACCTTTAGGTATACTGCGAGCTGGTTTTCACAGGCTTTTGCGGTACCTATTTACTTTGAGCCCCATTGCTCATCCGTTCACAGATTGGTGCTACACCATACATTTCTCCATATGTATTCATTTCCTTAGGTAATGCCGAGTCATGTTACACTCTTAAAAGAGAGACTATTCGTGTTAAACTGTTTCACGAAACCTGTCTATCCCGCTAAGCATTGAACCAAAAATTATGCGCATAATAGCAAACACAAAAGAAAACTATTCACGCAACGAGCAAGAGCCGTTAGCACGCGTGGTGTCAACAAAACTTAAGAGTGCGAGGTAATACAAACTATGTGGTACACTGCAGCCAACTCGCAACTATGTACTATTAAACAATGTTGCGAGTAGGCTGAGTAGTTAAAACTTTGCAAAAAGGGGTATTATAAAATCACAGATTATTTAGAAGCTTGGGGTTTTTTGGCGGGAATGTCAAGATGAGTGTCACGCTCATTTTTCATTGGACTTTTAAAATTATTTATAGTGTTGTTTACTAAATAAAAGCGCGTGATTTATGTAGTAAAAAGTGCATTCAGTGAATAATTCATTAAGAACAGTGAAATATCGCAGCATAGTGGCCACGTCAAGACTTTTTCCCAAACCTCACTCGTAAGACGGGTCACGCGGCCGTCTTTTTCGCCATGAATACCTACTAGTTCATAATTACGTGACATTGGCAAAATGCACAAACCGTGCGAAGCCAAAAAATAAAGAAAGAAAGAAGAAGCTTGGGACTGAGCTGCTCGCTCTTTTAAGCATTGTTATCAATACGCGTAATTATAAGGTAAATTATTGTAAATAATTTAATTTTTAATGTCTGGACTTGAAAAAGACGATGATCAATGAGTTTGTTTCGGCTATTTCTTCTCAGAGGTAGTCAGTTAGGAAATGCCGGCTTCATTTAGTTTAAAAAAAAAACAGACCTATGACGTGTAAAAGTGATCAGTGATCCTACTTGCTTAATAAACGATTTCATTTCAATTCATATATTATATTGGCATAAGTTTCAACAGGGAGTGTAATTAGTGGAAATATTTATATTCCTGTTGTAGGTATACGCTGCATGCATTTTTGCTTTGTGTATACATTTCTGAGTTTGAATGAATGTGGATAATTATAAGAGCAAGTTAAAACTAAAGCTACTTTGAAGGGCATTGATATAATATTACAATGTTGAAGGGACTGTGTGGAAGAAGGCATGGCTAGGGAAGGGGTGATTAATAGAGAAGAATAGAAGAAGATGAGTTGCGCTGACCCCAGATAGATAGGAATAAGAACAAAAGATCATGATAATGAACTTAAACAGCTTGTAGCAGCTAAATGCACACGTTAAATAACCAAACTGCGTGAGACCAAACAGCATGACTTCAGTGAGAGTTATGTCGAGCTGAAAAAACTAAAGTGAAATTACATGTGTGACTGTTGCTAGGTGGATATTCGGTTACTGTTATTGTCAATATTGACCAGTATTGACTTTGTCCATGAATAAAGTAGCAAAAATATGTAACTAGATTGCACAGCGAAAATAAGACTAGTGCTATTGTGTAGGTACATTTAATACTGTTGAGGTCGTGCTTTTTAATCAAAACGATTTCATGAGAGTAAAAGTATATTGTCGAATAAATACAGCAAAATTATATATATACAATATGTAAAGAAAACCCTGTCCGACCGATAAGGATATTAAAGGTTAGGTAAACACTTGACCAAATATAATATAAAATTTTACATAATCATCATAGTAACAATACTAATGAATTTTGAAATAATTCTTTTTTCCCAGGAATTAATTCCAATTTCCCCGAAATTTGATAATTTTAAAAAAAGTGACAACACCGGTATTAATATAAGCGAATAGCGACGCGGACACGTCACAGGTGCCGCGTGCCCTGCCCCCCGCCGCCCGCGGAAGGGGTTGCTTATCGCACATGTATTAAGTTACCTTTTTTTTTGCAAAATAATATTTATTTTTTAGGGGATTTTTTTTTTAAGTTTAGCCTGTCTTTGTGGGCATTAGTAGAATCAGTTATCGATACCTAACAATACCTTCACGGATCGGACAGGGTTTTCTTTACATATTGTATAACAGACACGTAACTAGGCAACCATATACATATATACATAGATAAATAAAACAGTTTTTAAAAAAAGCGTGCTTTTTAATCAAAACGATTTCATGAGAGTAAAAGTATATTGTCGAATAAATACAGCAAAATTATATATATATAACAGACACGTAACTAGGCAACCATATATATACATAGATAAATAAAAAAGTTTTCAAAAAAAGAGTTCCAAGAGCATAAACTCTAACAAATACATGTTAGTGTCGACTTTCAGCTCTCGACGCGTCGGGGCGCTATGGATCAGGACTTTTCATGGGCAATCGTTTTTGGTTGGGCTCCAAAGAACAGTGTCTGGAATTGGTACGAATTTTTTAAACTTAATTGTGTTATCCACACTCACTCTTCCGATTTAGCCGTAACTATTTAATATCTCTCTTTGTTGTCAGGATGAGCAGTCAGTTACAACGAATAAAAGCACAATAGTGAATGATTCCGACGATGACTTCAGTCCAGTATTGAGGTCGAAGTACTTTGACGAAGGTAGGTTACTATTTTATTTAAATCAACATCTTTAAGGAAGTCATGAGCAGTGCCGGCCTAATGGTATCGACCGCAACTTGAAAGTTGTAGGTCGTCGAACCCCATTAGGTGCTTTAGGTAGTTTGTATAAATTATTTCATCACCAGTACCACTGCTCTCAAAAGCGGTGAATGATAACATCGTGGGGATACCCGCATGTCCTAGAGCCTAAAACTTCGACACATGTACCAACCCGCACTGGGTCCGCGTGGTAGATTACGGCCCATTTCCTTTCACCGAGACGAGGCCTGTGTCCCAGGAGTCTATGATATAGCATAATAATCAGCCTATAAAGGAAGCCTAATCCTATCTATCAAATATGGCTTTGTAATAGAAACACACGAGTGGCGATGGATGGTGCAGTACGACGAGGTACCACATAAGGTTGCCGACAGCTGGCCTCCATACCGGCTCGCATACACCACCCTGGGGGTCACACTGAACATCACAAAGGCCAACATGATAAAGGTAATTAAGTCACTTAACAAACATTCAACTAAAGTTATGGTATCTATATATTATATCTTAACTATCGGAGATGTAATCTTTGTCCTCTTTTTCAGTCAACTGATATAACTTTAGGCCTCTGCATGCCGTATTCCTGCTCACCTCGTGACATCACGTCAATCATAAACTTCTCCATTATGATCAACGACAATTTGAAAACGAATAAGAGCTCATCACGTATCGCTAGGATCACCAGCGCCCGGCGCGTGCAGGCACACTACGACATCACGGCGGACGGTGCGGGGATACTGCTGATATGTTTCACATCGGTTCTTATCGCCCTAGTAATAGTTGCAACGGTCATAGACTTAGATTTGATGAAATGTCTCCCGTACGGCACTAAATCAATGACATTCGATCTAGAAAAGTACAATACAGATCCCAATAGAAAAGGAGACAGGGCATTAAAACAAGAGACAGAATCAAAGGCTGAGACGGAGACGTTAGGCGTTGAGAATGTAAGCACGCGTTACATGGCGGTGGAGAGTCTGGTGAAGTGTAGCTCTCCCACGATTACGCTAGACGTGAATTGTGCGGAAAAGACATTGGGCAGCTGCAAGCGATGCGGCAAGTACAGGAAACAGTGCGCCAACCCGCGCCAGCTCGAGAACGTAGCGCCGTGCCCACGGCAGAAGTACAACTCCTTCGCGAGTTTGAGCACAGAGAGCAAGAAGAAGAACTTGTTCTGCCGGCTGCTCCTGTGTTTCTCCCTAGCGTACTGCTGGAAGAGAATCTTCAACACGAACATGGCGAACAAAGACCTGTCGTTGATACACGTCATGCGGGTTCTAGCGACGTTTTGGATCATGTTCGTGCATGTCGCGGTTATAGTCGACTATATCTCAGGTAACGTCATCAAGTTGCTTACTAGAGGCCTGTATTCAAAAGGTGAAAACCGGAACCCGTTATTAAAATTTCACCGTCCGGCTGTCTGTCACCTGGCGGAATTTCGTGATCCACGACAGTCAGACAGTTGAATTTTTTACAGATTATGTATTTCTGTTCTGTTGATAACATCAAATACTAAAAACTTAACAATACAATGCGCCATTGGTCGATTTTTCGGAATTCATGAATATTCTAGAAATCTGTTCCCAGTTTTGAAGACTATTCAATTTAATACCTACATACTTTTGTTATTTTTCAGATTTCGCTGGCGATATAAATGCACAGAACGATGTTTATTTAATAATCGCCACTGGAACAATAGCTTTCGACACATTGTTCTACGTGAGGTGAAGCTCTAGTTTTTAGTTGCTTAGAGCCATCATTCCATTCGCAATGATCTATTAAAATCTTCTTTATTACTTTCCTAAATTGCTCTGCTTTAATCGATTGCATTAATTTCGCCATCTAACTAGCCTTCTGCTTGTAAACTGACTTTCATATTTTATAACTACCTGTTAATTGGTGCCTAATTCCTTTTAGTTTGTTGTACTAATTTAAATATTCCTCGTCATCCAGCGGTCTCTTCAGTGCGCATCACTTCTTCTTCCTGAAGAGTCAATACAGCATTAAGGAGCTAGTCGGCTTCCAGGGCGTCTGCGGGCAGGTCCTGCAGTTCGTCTGCTTCGTAACCAACAGGGTCATCAGGTTCATAACGAGTTATTTTTTTTTTACTTTCTAGATTACTAGGCAGCTAACTAGTTCGACTTGTTTTTTAATGACAGGAAATTGCAACTGTCTAGATTGTTTGTTTATTGATCGTATTCAAGCGATTAAATATAGATTTACTAGCTTACTGCCCGCGGCTTCGCCCGCGTGGAGTTAGGTTATATCGCGCTTTTTAGATTTCCCTCGGGAATATTAAATTTTTCCGGGATAAAAGGTAGCCTATGTTCTTTCTCAGGGTCTAAAGATTGTCTGTACCAAATTTCATCAAAACGGTTGAGAGGTTTAAGCGGGAAAGTGTAACAGACAGACAGACAGACAGAGTTACTTTCGCATTTATAATATTAGTATGGATAACTAAATAAAACTCTTGGATTTTAATTGCTCTATACCATTATACCGGTGGAAATATTAATTATCTAACTAAGTGAATGTCATAAGTAGTTCAATTTAGAACGATTGCATTGATACTACATACATATTATTATTTTAAGTAAAATAATCTCTTTTTGTAACTGTACTACGTACTACTGTAAGTTACAAATATATTCATGGCTTATAATATAATTTTGAAGAATATATTTTCTAAACAGGTTACTTCCATCTTACGCTTATGCGGTCCTCCTGTCAGCGGTGATTGCGCAGTCTGCATTCCAGACCGCGACGCTGACGCTGCCCGACGGAGACGAACGGAACTGTCGCGCGCACGGCTGGAGGAACCTCCTCTACATAACTACTGTTTATCCTGTCGAGGAGCAGGTTGGTTCTCTTCCATCTTATAACTGTCGTAAATAACTTGCCTCCAGATCAAAAAGTCAAATAATGCGACGTAAGTACTTATACTAGCAATGAATAATAATATTTTAGCTAAGTTATATGGTTTGGAAAATGTTATAAAAGATTTTTTTTTTTCTCGGTGGTATGCCATACTATCGGCTGCCGGCATTTGTTACCACCCACCAGACTAAGTATTGCCGCCAAGCGATTCGTCGTGTTCCGGCATGATGTCTGGTAAAGCCGTACAGAGGACGGGTTTGAGCAGTTGTGTTGTTGTGTATCGGGTACGATGCGCCAAATGTTGTTGTGTCGGGAGTTTGGTCGTGGAGGGTCTCCAGATCAATCTCCCTCTGGCGCAGCACCGTTGGTCGTCACTGCATCACCTAGCTCAACTGCCCTCTTCCTTCCTATTCACTAAGTTTTTTATGTGAATAGGCTCAATAAACTAGCGCGCTTTACCATCAACTATTGCATCACTGCTTACCATCAGGCGGAATTGCAGTCAAGCCCTAGTTTATAATTATTAAAAAACAATACTTCCAGAAATAATGTCACTGGATTTTTGTAGTAAAATACCCTTACTATTAGCTATTCCTGTTGTATTAACCAGGAGCTAGTATTTTGTATATGACAAAACTATAATATAATATACCAGGACCTTCAGAGGGTTGACAAGATCAGCCATTGAACTGCTGATTGTAGATATCATATAATGAACTGTTAGTACATCACCAGTGCATGCAAATCTCGTGGTACCTGTCGACGGAGACACAGCTGCACATGTTGGGCGCCCTCCTGTGTGCCAGCAGCGCGGCCTCCAGCACGCGCGCGCGGCTCGGCGGGGTGCTCACTGTGGTCGGCATGTTGTCCGCAACCATCGCTGATGCTAGTGCAGCTTACTTCGACTACGGGAAATTGTGGGTTACAAATCTATACTCTATACTAATATATAAAGCTGAAGAGTTTGTTTGAACGTGCTAATTCATGAACTAATGGTCCATTTTGAAAAAATATTTTTGCATTGGATAGCCCATTTATGCAGGAAGCCTTTAGGCTATATAACATCACGCTGTGACCAATAGGAGCGGAGCATATAAAAAAAAACATATCGAAACCTACGCAGGTCAAACCGCGCGGCGCAGCTAGTGAATAAATAAAAATAAAAAAATATATTTCATGTAATTTTGACTTGCATTGCATGTCAAGAAGTGTTCACTTAGGCATAAAAATGCCTGTAGTTGAAGGATCTTCCCGTTAGGTTACATTATAATTGCGTAAGCAACAAAAATAGAAATTAGAGAAAGCATAACAAAATGCTATTCCAACATGACATCTATGTGTGTGTTTGTGTGTGCTTGTGCATGGGTGTAACTGGGGGGGCAAACGGAGGCAACTGCCCTCCCCCTGGAAATCTTGCAAAACATGACGTATTAACTCCTCTAATTACTAAAAAGAAACTGCGGACTTATCTCTATTTTTTAAATAAACCACGTAGTAGCCACTAACAAAATCTACGGTGTGATTGCCAAAAAAACCCGTGCGACTATAGCGCTCAAAGATTACCCACTCTAAACATGACTTGCCCCCCCTAGGCCTGACTTGCTTTCTCTTAGACTTGACTTGACCCCAGGCCAAAAGTTGGGTACGCCCATATGCTTGTGTATGCTATGTGTAAAGTATTCAAAGCAAACATATGAGATGTTTTTTTTTAATTTTAATGTTTTGGTTTTGACTCTATAGGTTTTCGAATTCATTTGGAGTATACAATGTTATAATCGACCGGCCGTGGGCGCGCGTCTCTCCGTACTTCATGGGCGTATTTACAGGCTGGATGATACACATGATGAACGGCAAGATGAAGGTTTCTAAGGTAAATCAAAACATTTAAAAAAAAGTCATCCTTTCCATACTTGTAGGATGCTACACCTCCTGCGCATTTTAAAAAAGAACAGTCTGTTACTCGTGCCTTTGCGAGCAATAATAATTTACTTACCTTATAATATTTTACTATTAAAATATAAAGTGATCCTAAGTAAAATCCCTCTTGCACCCTCGGACTAACAAGCTAAAAGCCTAACTAATGGTAAATGTTCGTTGATTTTTTCGTATTTATATAAAATCTATAATGATTCACAGTATCAAACGCCTCGGTGAAATCTCTCAATTATTTCAGATAACATCGATTCTTCTCTGGATGGCGTCCTTATCATTTATGTTCACGTCATCCGCAGTGCCCATGGTAGGGTTGCCCTGGCTAGCTGCGTGGCTCCACCTGACTTGGCCCATAGCTTTGCTGTGGCCAGTCTTAATGGGCACTACCAACATGGCTGGTAAGAGTTTAAAAAGTCGTTTGCTGCGTCCCCCATTAGAGTTAAAATAAATCCAACCAGAAAGGAAGTTCGTTAAAGTACAAAAGCATTAAGGAGACTTATCTCTTTTTCCTTTTAGTAATATTTCATGTTGTTATTGTTAACGGACGTTTAAGACCGTTAACGATCGAACAGGACACATTGACTTAAATATTAAGTCAACGCGTTCGTCGTTTCTAGTGTTCTCATAATTGATATAGTTACTAGGTTTGCCAAATCGCTTGAAATGTTGTCTCAGTAAAGCCTGTATGTATATAAACTCACTAGTTTTTGTTGTAGTCAAAATACCTTATAGTTTTAATTTTATATGTATTCAAAGTTTTGAAAAATATAGAGTCCCGCTAACAGTCACGTGATCGCTTGTGACGTTATTTCACAACGCGCCGCATGGGCCACGGCTCGTATCGTATCAATTTAATTTAATTTAATTTTTGTTAATACATAGTTTAATTTTTGAAGTACAAAAAAGTATTGTTTTTTGTAATCAGGCGTGTTTCGTCGGATACTCGCCTGCTCATCAATAGCAGCTTTAAGTCGTCTCAGTTACGGCATGTTGCTGCTACACGCTGCAGTATCACGGACCATGTTGCTTTCTATAGGATCAGCGCTGTGTTCAACTACTTTGTGTATTGTGAGTATAATTTAATTCTTAGGATTGGCCACACTACTTTTTGAGTAAATCCCGTAAGCTTATCTTTGTTTTAATTAGAATTAGGAATAATTAAGCTGAGGGTTGTATTTTCTTGTGATCAGAAGTAAGAACATTAATTTGATTTAAAGACTTGTGACTATCGAGCAGTGGCGAAGGGTGAAATTTTGACAAAGGGAAGCTGGCCCAAAAAAATAAACACTTAAACACTTACCTACTGCAGGATATCTTGGAGGAGGTCTTCAGATAAGAATAGTATTAAAAGCCCCACCTTCACCATACAAAAAAGGACTGATGATTTGATAACAGTGTCTTTCAAGTATGATAAAAGCGGCTTTGAGAAAAGACTTTTTCGACGTGCATCTACATACCACACATGCATGCTTGTTAGTAAGTACTAAGTTAAGTACCTATTGTTAGGGAATAAGAGTCAAGAAAAAATAAAATAAAAAATTACAAAAATAATAAAGTGTTAAAAACCGAACCACACAAACACTGATTCAAAACCAACAAAAATATTAAGCAAAAATAAAGCAAATTATACACAATCACAACGTTATTTATATTGTAATGCAATGCGTCTGTTTTTTTTTTAACAAAATAAGCTAAAAGGTTGTTATAAAAATTCGGATTACTTTTCATTTTATTAAGCAAATTTTTTTCAATTGACATGATAGCCAAATCGGACAATCTCTGCTCTTTTTGGCAGTTTCGCACATACGTGTGAATGCGTTTTAAAGCAGAAAATGACCGCTCAGCTGAAGCTACTGAAATGGGGAGGGTCAGAATTAAACTGCAAAGAGTCGAAACTTGACAAAATGCGTCTTTCAAAGACGTATTCTGGAGCTGTAAAAAAGCTCATAGGTGTCCAATTTATTTAACGACGCTGACGTAAGACTTTAAGTTCATTCAGCAGGTAGTCTATTGAGCAGCACTCTATATGAATTAAAGCCATAATAACAAACAAAATCCACAGTATTTAACCAAATATGCGATTAAATTACCTTACAGAATCAGTCACAGTTTAAATAACACAAATATTAAAATATAACAAACGAAAAACACGAAAAACGAACACATGTCACATACTAACAATAATTTATTTTCAACCAAACGAAATGGAACACGAAAATATGCCAAAATAAAAAGAATATGACTTGCGAAGGATTTCATTATAACGCTAATTCTTTTTAATTTTGTCGTGTTTCCTTTCTATAATGGCGTGGTTTCTTTGTCTCTTTCTAATAGAGGAGAGGAGAGAACTGCAAGCCGGTCGGCATTAGCCTATCTTTTCTCAAATTTTACGGACGGTTAGCGAGCATTAGAAAGAGATGGTCTGACACGCTCTGTCTCTTTTCGCCTCATAGTAAAACGTTTGACCGAGGTAGGCTGTAATTCGTCGAGTTGCCTTCAATGTAATGTACGAAAAATTTAAGCGCTGATTAATTTACGACTATAAAATGAAATGTGATACTTAGGGTATTGCTAAGAATTACTATTGCTATTGTAAATCGCGCAGGCATTTGATTAATAATACTTTGTTAATGAAAAATACTTTTGTATGAATATGGAACTGATTTTTGAAAGGTAACCCGGTGGGAATCGGCTTGTATGGACTCTTCGCCACTGCTATCGAGTTTCCTTTCCGTTTTCGGTGTTCCTAAAGGGGAACCGACTAAGTCATTTCAATGGGCCACTAGTTTATTCCTTATGACCGAAGTGCGTGTATACAACGTTTTGTCTATGCGAAACCCGAAACACGTGTCCAGTATTTTTAAGTAAAGAATCTATGTACAAAATTCCAAAAAGATATCATGAAAAAACACCAAGTTATGAGCTTTTTTCTCACTTGGTTATCCCAACAAAAATATGGTCAACGCACCGTGTCTGAAGCGACGCTCGGTAACCACACTGCCTCAATTTCTGAAACTATTTGGGAAAAAAAATATAACATGGTGTAAAAATGATTGGAATCGATTCAGTTGCTTATTCTGAACAAACTATATTCAGGTTTCGGAATGAACTTGCTTTAATCTTCCCCAGTGGCTGTATTTCGCGGGTACCGCAGTAGTTACTGTGCTGGCCTCCTTGGTACTCTCTCTCTTGGTCGAGATGCCATGCTGCAGCATCCTCAGAAGACTCTCTGACTGCGCTGCTTCATAACATCGAACAGCAATAAAACAACTAGCTTATTTTGTAATCAAAATTATATTTATTTATTTATAATATTCGGTAAAAAACTTACAACTATTTATATTTACAGCCTATTTACATTATTAGGTACATAGGTAGATGTACATACTTATCGTAATATTATTACATTAGATATGTTTGGCCAGCAGAAGCTGATTATAAAGATAAGGAGGAGTGGGGTAGATATGTACTGGAAGGTGATGTTGGGGGTAAACACCCTTAGAATATAGGTTTTAGGGGTAGGTACGGTCATCAGAAGAGATAAGTAACAAGAGTTGTCGGAAGTAGTGGAAATTTTGTTACAAATACTTAAATGTTTTCGAACTTGAATTGTTTTCTAAAATTAGATTTCGTTCGAAGATATTCCTCGGCTTCTTACTAAATTTTGACATTTGACAGACGATACCACATCAAGCTATTACAATCTGTCAAATTTCTTTATTAGATTTGCAACTTGTCGCTAAAGCATTAAGGCTCAAAGTTGATTGGGAATATTTGACAGTTTAGGGTAGCTTGACCTGCTGTCGTCCGTACGCAACGGGGATACCCCAACTTTTGTAAATTGATTTTTGATGTTCATAAACAAGCCCTTGTCGATTTGCTCTACCACTCTAAGGTTGATAGTCCCATGTATGTTGTAAAATGATGAATTCTTTTGATCTATGTTTAGTTAGAGTAATTTCCGATCTCTACTTATAACTTTAACGGCAAAGCGTTTCAAGGCAAATCCACCATGATTTTAGCACAACCTGACCATCTAGTACTTATCTATCAAAAGTTAAGCGAAGAATAGAGATCAAGACATGAACCTCAAGATATTTAAAGCCAACTTAGTGCCGGCTCACACCACAGACCTCTCTATATCCCAGCACTCTATATAATAACATAACACACTATCAGTAACTATGGGTTTCATTTTGAAGGATGTTGCGAATCCATTACTCATTATGTTCCAAATATATAACTGCTCTACAATGTAAATAACGCAATGAATATTGTTGAACTGTCAAATTGGAACCAATTGTTAATGATAGTATGTTACGCTATTACCTCGTAGGTGTACTCTTCAATTTAGCAACGTTATTATCGAATTATAATCTTGCTAAATTGAGGAGTACAACTTTAATGTAGCCTGAACTGCTGAATAGACTATTGTTATTATTAGTCAGTTAACCAAGTCACGTGTTTGTTTGTTTTGTTAAGGACCTTTAGTTTATTACCTAAACTGATGAAGTATAGAAATTGTAAACCTAACTACAGATTTGTACAAGTGTTATATCTTAACACGTGTAGTGTGAACCGAGCATTATGTATAATAAGAGTATTTACTTATTTATACAGTATGTTAACTAACAGAGGGCGTTCCCGTGAACCCGAAATAGTATAGCATACATACATGCTAAAAAAAATATTTCCATTCGAAAACAAAATGTTTTTAAATTTTTTCCAATAAGAAAATATTCAATAAAAATTTTAAATTGACATGTAAAAGAAACACACTGTACACGAGAACATGAAAGACGGCAACGTCGCAATTTATTTATACATGACGACTACTATTTTGATTTAAAACAGGAGGTTTCAAATTTATTTCCAATTAGAATTTTTTTTTATTCGGATTTTTTTATGCTTATTTTTCTATGCTGATATTTTTATTTTAATCTATTAATGATATATATTAACGAGTTTAAGGGAACGCCCTCTGGTATTTAACATACTGTATATTAGTTTTAAGTATTTCTTGTAAGAATAATAAATATAAGTTATTAATCATGTTGGGTTTCATTGTCAAGACTAACACCTTTATTCATAAATTTTGCTTAAAGTTAACTAGGGATTAGCGACGGCTTAAAATTTAATCGTCGTTTATGAATAAGCCCTTTAACACTATGGTGTCCATTCATAAACGATGATTAAAGTAAAGTACTAGATTAAAATCTGAAGAAAGTGAAGACTAGCTACATCTTACTGACTGACGGACCTTCTGACAATTCAAAAGTGCCTGTAACTGGTTTATTTGAAACTAGCTGCCCCGCGCAGTTTTAACCGCGTTGTTGACGTATTTTTTTTTATATGCTCCGCTCCTATTGGTTGCAGCGTGATGTTATATAGCCTAAAGGCTTCCTGGACTAAAAGGCTATCTAACGCAAAAAGATTTTTTTCAAATCGGACCAGTAGTTCCTGAGATTAGCGCGTTCAAACAAAGAAACTCTTCAGCTTTATATATTAGTATAGGGTATAGATAAATGCTTTGATTTTGAAGTAACGTTAAAACGTCAAAAGTATATGGTTAAACGGTCACTAATCACTAGTTAACTTATGCAACGTTTATGAATGGAGGTGTTTTTGTTTACGCGCGATTTTGCTTAATTTTTACTTTACAAATTTATTTTTAACTAGCTTTCCGCCCGCGGCTTCGCCTGCGTGGAGTTCGGTTATATCGCGCTTTTTAGATTTCCCTCGGGAATATCAAATTTTTCCGGGATAAAAGGTAGCCTATGTTCTTTCTCAGGGTCTAAAGATTGTCTGTGCCAAATTTCATCAAAATCGGTTGAGAGGTTTAGGCGGGAAAGCGTAACAGACAGACAGACAGACAGATATACAGACGGACAGACAGAGTTACTTTCGCATTTAAAATATTAGTATGGATTATCGGCATGAAAATTTATCTTAGAACCTACGTACTCTTGGCTCACTTGTCATGATTCTGATTTATACAAGAACTTAACATAAGCTTTCATAACCAATTCTCAGTAAATACAATCAACACATTACATATCAGTGTTCAGTCAGACTGCCTCAGTGCGAGGCGCTACATTACTCTAAGACACATCTACGTAAATATACAATGGAATGTATTTTATTCTATACACTAATGCCCGATTCTTAATAATTGCCGACCAGTTGAAGTAAAAAGCAGATGAAACCATGTGAAAACGCACTTAGGTTCTCAACTTGAGAATATTTTTTTTCTTTTTCCCTCTTTCAGATTTTTTTTTTTTGCGGAATATTTTATTAATTTGGTTACCAATTATTGTTTTATGTTGTCCAATGAACACAATGACCACCATCCACCAAAGACTGATTAAAAGGTGAAGGAAAGCATCTTGAGGAAACCTGGACTTGTAAGTCTGAAGTCGCCAACCCGCATTGAGCAAGCGTGGTGATTACGCTCAATCCTTCTATGTATGAGAGAAGACCTGTGCCCAGCAGTGGGACGATAACAAAAAGGTTGATGATGACGATAATGATGATTGTCATAATTAAATACGTAAGCCACAATACACAAGAGTGGAGTCTTCAACTACAAGCATTTCTATGTCTAACTGGAGAATACTTCACGTGCATTGCCTAAATGATATGAAATAAACGTACTTTTTTTTTATTTAATTATAGTAAATATAAATAAATAATAAATATATCCGGACAAATCACACAGATTGAGCTAGCCCCAAAGTAAGTTCGAGACTTGTGTTATGGGATACTAACTCAACGATACAATATTTATAATAGATACATATATAGATAAACATCCAAGACCCAGGCCAATCAGGAAAAGATCGTTTTCCATCATGACCTGGCCGGGGATCGAACCCGGGGCCTCCACGTCGCAGGCAGGCGTGTTGACCGCAGCGCCACGGAGAACGACCAATAAAAAAAAAAAGAAAAATATGAAAAACTGCTATTGCCACTACTATAAGTGTAATATTATATAGCCGTAAGATGGGATATATAATTTTCTCTGTGTCTTCTCTTCACTTCTTCCTGAGCGCCTCAAACCCCCACGAGCTGGCGCTATCGTCCACGTTGAGAACCTCTACTCTAGTAGACCGACCCGACATCTCGATCGTTTTAAGTTTTTTACTTTTTGTCTATTGTGTATTTTTGAATGATTTCAGTTTTCTCTTCTGTCGGTTACTCTGCTAACTGCAATTTTTTTTCATGTACACTAGAATATTTACTACGGACCGGTCAGCTAAAATGATCAGGCCCTAATCGGCAAACACATTTTTGTCGATCGTTTGGACCGAACGGACCAATGGGCGGTCCGAACGATCCCAACGAGTCGCAATCATTTAACAAAAATGTGTTCGCCGATTAGGGGGGTGTATTGTAATTATGAATCGAGCAAAAAGTTTACTAAAATCACATTCGCACTTACTATCAGGTAGCGAAGCGTCGTCCTACAACGACAATTAGATTGTACAACAATTTTGTAACGACTCTTGCGCAGGTTCGGTATGCATTTACACATTTTGGGCCAATTAAACCCGCGCAATGTAATGTACGCGTAGCTTATTAATTACATCCGCCTTTAGCAGGTGAGTAACTAAGGCTCTGTTTCTTCACCTCCGGATAGCTCCCACCCATCAGATACATAAACGAATTCTGTCTTAGAAAAATTCAGGCTGGATTTAAAAAAAAAACTTTTTTTTTTTAATTCAATAGTATCTTATCCGGAGATGGTGAAGCAAGCCATAAGGCAGTTAAAGTCTCTGTATCTTATTTTAGGGTAATTTCACAGTCTGCGGGGCTTCTTCTGCGGGGCGACGATCTTCAGCATGGTGACGATGGGGGCTTCGAAGGCGACGGATATCACGAACGCCAACGCATATGATATTACTGTCAGGCCCAGGAACAGAATGAACTGGGGACAAAAAATAAATAAAAAGGTTTATTAAAGAAACTTTCATAGTAAGTTTTTATAGTACCTAAGTAAAATTATACCTGTGCTAGAAACTACAAAGCGACAAAACTTTGCTGGTAAAAGGCAAAAAGACAAATCGGCTAACTTCATAATAATAGTAAAAAATAAATTATATGAAAACACGATAGTATTTTAAATAATGGTTATAAAGGAGTCTACATTATCAAAAATATAATTATTAATTTGCGAAATAAGGTATTGCATACCTTTTTTTTTGTTCTGTGGTGGAAACCCTTCCGGTGAAACAAAAGCTTTCATTGTGGGGGTGAGAAATGGATTTACTTAATGGGGTTAATTAAGGGGTTTACTCTTACCAGCTAAAAGCACAGCGGTGTTCCATCTCTACCTATGGCCGAGGGTGCGGGATTTATATATGTATTTACCACACCCTCGCTTGCCGCTAGTTGCCGCTGTTGCTTGTTGAGCCTGTTGAGTGTAGATGTGACAGGTGGTACTCACCACGAACATCTCGCCCATGTGTATGGGGTGCGTGAGGTGCATGGCGACGTACCGCAGCACCACCGGGTGCACCAAGTACGCGCAGTACGTCACGCGGGAGAACGGGTACAGCACCGGCGCCGACAGCAGCGACCGCACCCAGCCTGCGGGACAGAAACCAACAATCATGCGGGTGAATGTGGGTGGTATTCCCTGCTGTTAACACACTGAACAAAAACAACAGGTTTACATCGTTCAAAGTGTAAAGAACAATCGTCGTACGGTTGAATAAAATGACTATCGCCGTACGTTGTTTTTGGTTTGGTCCTTCGAGCCGTATTCTATGATCACATGAACAATCCATTAAGTTAGATCAAGGTGTGTTGAAATATTATCCACACACTATTTATTACTATTTATCTATTAATTTCCGCCCGCGGCTTCGCCCGCGTAGACTTCAGTTTATAAGCGCTTGATAATATGATGGGAGCAATATGTACGTCCGCGTTCGCACATATTTTCGCAACATTTTTGTTACTGCTCTGCTCCTATTGGTCATAGCGGGATGTTATATAGCCCATGTCCTTTCTCAGGCTCTAGACTATCTGTGTACCAAATTTCATTACAATCGCTTTAGTAGTTTTTGTGTGAAAGCCGGACAGACAGACAGACAGACAGATGACAGATATACTTTCGTATTTATAATATTAGTATGGATTTGTTAACAATTCCTTACAAATGATTTACTGATCCTAGAAAATTTAAAATAATAATAAAAATAGGTATTTATTTCACAAAAAAATACATAGCAACTATAACTCGCGCAGATAAAGAAACGATCTGAAAATGGCGGCGGATACTTATGGTACGGTTGACAAAACATGCCATTGTTCAATCACAAACCAAATGCTAAGATAGAAAAATGACAAATTTACGTTGTAAATATTGTTATTTACAACGTAAATTTGACATTTTACTTGTTTATTGTTGTGTTTGTTTTTATTATTGTTTTTTATTTTTCTTTTGTTGTTTTTGTTGAGTTTGAACAATCAAACTCAACAAAACCAAAAATATCAACAAAAACAACAAAATAACAGAGATTTTAGCGGGACGAAATTAACGATAACTCGAAGCGCATCAAAGTAGCTTGGAAAGCGAATCCTGAATTCCTGATCGATGATTTTTTTTTTTGCAGCGCTTACTTCAATGTGTGAGTATAGACAGCGATAGAAAGTGAGTGAGAACGCATGCGAGCGGACGCCATTTACAGGTCTTTTCTTTATCTGCGCGTGTTATACATACAGTAAACTTTCCTTTCATATATACAGTGTAAAGCACTGTATATATGAAAGGAAAGTTTAAAATAATTACTATGCAATAGTAGACTTTATCTTTTAAACTATTAATCGCCTGTGTCTAAGATAGGGTCTTTTAAATAGAAAGTTCTTTCGATGCACATATACAATAGACACGTATTGTCTTATTCAATCACCAGACAAATTTCCTCTTCCTTTTTTCTCATCGTTCATCTGGTTCAACTTAAATCATTACTTATGAGTTCGCTACACGGTTGGAGACAGTGTGACCTGAACCCAACGGCTTTGTACCTCCATGTCCTGTAGAGCAGGCGATGATGATCCATCCGATGCAGGCCGCCCACAGCGAGTGTGAGAGCGCGCTGTACACCGCGGCCGACAACACGCCCAGCTCGGTGCGGTACAGGCCGAAGATCAGGAACAACAGCGTCGCCGTGCACACCGACCAGCCCACAGACGACCACACCTGCGGGGACATGCACCATTGTCATATAAAGGTACAGGAACATCATAAAGCTAAACTAAAATTAAACAAAATTCGAAAGTTTCCACCGTTTAACAAAAGACGTCCTCACTAGGAGGTTACATTGAAATTGTCTGATGAAAAATGTGATATCGTAAGTTCGGACATCTGGTAAAAACATACACTTAGAGTTGGAGTGAATCAGTATCAAATATATAGATATTATTGTGCAAAAATTAAAAGTTTTGTGCCGAATAAGCGTCAATTGTGGAAACTTTTGATTTACTTCTCTAATTTGAAGTAATCTGCTGCTGAGGCCGATGGATTGTTTGTAGAAGCTTATGGTGAAGCTGCTTTAAGCGACAGAAGTAGTCATGAGTGGTTTCAAAAGTTTAGAAACTCACTTGACTTGACTTTGATGTGGAAGACAGAATACGTAGTGGAAGACCGAAATCGTACGAAGACACAGAATTGGAAACATTATTGGAGGAAGATAGAAGGAAGAGGAAAAACGCGCCCATTACTACTTCAGACATGTTAAATTTATCTCCTACGTGATAATGCTCGTCGTTCAAAAAACGGCGGAAATTTATTTGTTCACTTAATATAACAGCCTGCAAACTTAGGTATTGTTTCTGTCATTTTGATATCTCCCAAATGGAATGACTTTTGATTTGTGTCGGTAAATGCACGTTTGTGCCAAGTTCTACCTGTATTTAAAAGTAGAATTGTAAACTTAGAAAAGAGGATAATAATAGATATCATATACATTCAATTTCATTATTTTGTTATTGTTATAATTTTTTTGTTATTATTAAATAAATAAACTAATGCTCTAAAACAAGGAAGAAAACAACACGAGGAAAGCGTCATGGCTTTGAACAAAAAAACAGATCACTATATTCTGATTATGCCTGTGGCTCACTAAAATAACTAGTGTAAAAACTCACCCTGGACATCCTAATCTTCAAATTAGTTTTGAACAGTATCCACCCGGTCAGCATGCCCACGAGGTAGGGTCCGAGCCGGGTCCAGGGCTTCTCGTACACCTTGTCGAACTGCGTGAAGGGGTCCTCGCTATTCGGGATGTGGTCGTTGCTCCAGGAAACGTAGCCCGTCGTGAACAGAGACGAGATGAACAGCACGCCGGTCAGCGAGGCAGACACCTTGAAGTGGCTGCGGATAGGAACAACAATTGGTCATCATCCTCATCACTATCATCATCTCAGCGTTAATCCCAGTCGCATCCTAAGCTTTTTCGGCTTTGGTGTCTGGGGTCCGCTTTATACCAGTCTAACTGTTGATTTTGGCTAAACTTCGATATTTTCCGTGAAGCGACTGCCGTCTGATCTCCACAACCCCAAGGCGATATCGAAGCATTGTAGTTAGACCAATTGTTAGACTTTTGAGGGCTCCAAAAACCCGTAACGACTGTCATTAGACGTTCGGATGGCAACCGGGACCAACGGCTTAACGTGCTTTTCGAGACACGACCAAACCAGTGCATACAAATATTTGCACAGCGCGGGGATCGAACCTGCGCCTCCTTGCGCAGCGGCCGTGTTCGCTACCGCTACGCCACGGAGGCTGTCAGGGACGACAAGTGGTATATTGAGATATTTGGAAAGCCGCATGCCCATTATAATTACACTCCATTAGCAAAGGTAAACAAAAAACCAGGTGACTTAGTAAAGTGACTAAACGTAATACCAGTCAATTCATTTGTCATTTCACATTACAGTAGTACTTTTTTTTTGTTGTCTTTTTTTTATATGGTGTACATAATAAAGAGTATTCTATTCTATTCTATTCTACTTTTCCATTTAGCAATGTTACAAATTCGGTAACTATGGTCGAGGTTTATCTTTGTATGATGGTATTGTCTCACGTTAGGGAAAGAGGAAATATTGTAGAGACTGCTTTGAACTGTATGTTGCCATCCATTATACTAGCATCTATTATTATATCCACATTAAACAGCCATGTTCATTATGAGGATCTGTTTTTAGACGCTTTAATTCGATATTAATCCAAGAATTTTACTAATATTTTAACTTGCGTTTTATGAAAGTTTGTTTGGGTGGAATTTTGTAACACAATTTTAAAGCAGGCATTTTCACCCAATGTTATTATAACACTTAGTCAAACTTACCTAGTAGCGAGAATCAATAGTATAGCGCTAACCGCGTAGAACTGAGTGTCGTCCGACAGGTACCAGCTCCATAGCATGCACTGAAATCATTTCATAAACTTATTAAGTCTGTAACGCTAGTTGTACTGATTCGATATTTTTTGATGATAAATGATTAATTTACTGTAAGTAGATTTGTACAATAGTAGATTGTTAACCTAGGGTTCAAAGAATCAATGCCCGTGGTATTTAGATGCGCCTGTAGTCCGAGTAGGGATTGATTCTCTTTAATCTAATTTTCATTTCAAATATGAGGCAAATAAAACTAGTTGTTTATTTAAACTATTTTTTTTTATTTCGTCACAGATACATAACAGATTAGTATCCCGCCAATTTATGTCGACTCATTAAATTTTAAATATGGAACTCTGGAAAAATATGGATGATGTATTTGTTGCGGTTTATTCCGCTCAAAGAAGTTTGCGCTAAGTTCACACTGTCTGATTAGAAACTCACATGGCCGCAGATATTTTTTATGTTTCCTTTTTTAAATAAAACTCTTCAAAGCTGACAGTAGTTCTATATTTCAAATCCATTCCGGTGGGAAGTAATTTGTATGAATTTTTCCCTCTCTTGGGAGCTAAGTAGCAGTTTCCACCCAATAATATAATCAGGTCAAAACAACACTATACTTTCCGAGTATGAGAAATGAAAACACTTTTACACGTCAATCATACTTTTCAAAACTCGATGTTTACAGCGTTCCCTATCTGACTTCTCAGAAGAAAGATCGAAATTATGGTCAAATCATATGAAGATCAAGTAGATTGATGTCTGTGATGGTCTTTTGAGGAAAGAACCACATAGACAGAGTGGACCAGTTCAGTCAGTGCACGCATTTGTCAGTAATTAAGCAGCTCAACTCAAAACTTAAGGAGTTCAACGATCCGATGAACAACACAAAATAAAGGACCATTGGTCATCATTTAAAGAAAAAAGAACAAGTTCCAAACTAAAACTCAGAATGCTCACCATCTGCTCTACAGGGAAGAGGGTGTTGATGTAGAGCAGGTTCCTCCACCAGTACTTGGGGCAGGTGTCGTGGTCCATCGCCGGCGGCTCGAACACTGCGTTATGTGCGAACCACTTCATCGTCACCTCCACCACGCCCAGGATGAACAGGTACGGGGCCGTCAGTCTGGAATCAAAACAAGAATTAAGACATGTGATGGTGTATTTCCATATACCTACCAACAGTTATTTTACATTAGTCAGGGACATTAGTCAGACACATCATCCGTTTCCTTATTCCAATTTATTTGTGGTCGGAGCATTGTTTTTTTTTTATAAATTATAAACTAGTGCTTGACGGCAATCCCACCTGATGGTAAGCAGTGATGTAGTCGTTGATGGAAAGCCCTATTCACTTTAGGCATAAAGACATTTAATTTGTAGTACGACGGAAACACCGCCGCCTGCATATTGTTTTAGTCCCTCGATGTACGTTTCGGCCGGATTGTTGTGGTGTCAACAATGTAAGTGTGGACCCGCCGTACGACGGCGAGTCGGAATGGAAACAACATGGACGAATTAAATCATGCACTTCCCTCGCACACTCTCCAAAATACATCCTATAGAACACCGACAGGCTGGATACTCTTCGCCTGTGCTTCAGGCATTGTAGACCATTTTAAGCGATTTTTAGTCTTTTTCTTCCAAATTTCTCTACTAGACGTCATCCCCTTCTCATTTTCTTTGATCTTCCCCTGCGTAATCACCCGATCTACTTCGCCATCGCTTTGCACAAGTTAACTTAGATACGGAGAGTTGAAGCAGATTCAGAGAAGTGCGCCATCAAGCGCTATGGTTCCAGAAGCTGATTTTCAAGGCAACATACTCCAGTAGGTATCTGTTGTCATTTCTCCAATCTACTCTGGCTCTCAGGTCCATCTTCACCAAGAAGAACAATGTCATCTGCAAACAGCATGCAGCAGGGTGTCTCCTTCTAGACGTCCATAATTAAGAGGAACAGGTAAGGCAGACACAATAATCGGTCAAGGTTGCGAGTTGGTTAAAAAAGAAACCATGGCCCTGGCCTACACGCAAGTGAAGGAACACGGGTGGGTTTTAGTAAGTAAAAGTCGGACACGCTCTTCAGCTCCGCCTAGAGCGGGAGAGGTTATTTGATGATTTCCTATCCCAAACAAATAAAGGCAGACACAATAAAACAACAAGGAAATTCATTTCACGATGCTTTTTGTGGAGTTATGGTATTGTACTAACCTGGCAAATCTGTATCCAATGAGTCCTAAGAACTGCAGAATTCCGGAGGTGACCTTTTTGTGTCCCTCCACCAGCAGGTCGAGCTTGCCCTTCGTCTTCGTGCGGAAGTACAAGAACGTCACCAGCAT
This sequence comes from Sesamia nonagrioides, assembly GCA_017933935.1. NCBI lineage: Eukaryota > Metazoa > Arthropoda > Insecta > Lepidoptera > Noctuidae > Sesamia > Sesamia nonagrioides. The sequence continues at coordinate 22,928 of JADWQK010001567.1, forward strand.
GCCACTGGGGAACACATTGTGTTATTGTTCATAAAATTGTAAAGTCGCGAACTCGAACTGATAATTATCTCATTATATATGGTATTGGGATATAGATATAGGGATGATGGTTAAGATTTAAGACACATTAGTTCATATAATTTGTTTTTTTTAGCAATGCATAAATATGTGAGCTGACATGGCCTTTATACCTGGGGCTTTTATTGCCAAGTTTTTACTTATTTAAATTTCCATTTTAATAATATTTTATTTTTGCTTTGCTAGCTGGCATATGATAAATAATTTCATTGTTGTTGTATTTTCTTGTGTACATTACTGTACATACTAATGTATAAAGTCATGTGTTATTTTCAATGAACAGACAGCTGTGCTGCTGGACAGTTTCTTCCGCCACTTCTTCCGAGAAGTGTCAATAGGTAGGCGTTTTGGGGGACTGTCTTATGTAATATTGACGTTCAAAAAGTGCTAATTTTCAGCCTAATTTGAATAAATGACTTTTGATTTTGATTATCATAAAAATAAGTTGTTGGTCACTTTTAAGTGAATGTAGAAAAGATGGACTGACGAAATGCAACAATACTACATACAATACTCATATTATGCGATATTACTAATTAATTGCTTTATGTGTTCGAAAATTCATTTTTTCAATAACTTGAATAAGGCAATGTATATTGTTGAACTGTCAAAATTAAAGCCATTGCTACTGATAGTGTGTTTCGCAAATGCTGGAATATTTTATTAACCAATCTAGTCAAAGAAATATTTGTTAAATGCGGAAATAAAACTACCAACTTATCAGGAAGAATGTCTCCTTCAACATTATTTTTTGTTTAATTGTGGTGGTTGTTGCCCACGAGCTCTAAACGACCACGCGACTTACCCGAGACAGAAGAACGTGTCGACGCTGTACACGGCGCTGATGATGAGCTGGAACCAGAAGCTCTTTTCCAGGATCGCTCGCAGGGCAGTGTTGTCCGCGTACTGGAATATGTCAACATTGATAAGGTTCCAAGAACGAGGGGTTTCACACACAACATGTTCGGACCACTATAAGACTAAACTTAAAAGACGAAAAGGCACTCCTGTATGCGAAATAGTCCAATGCCGTTCCATGTTTGCTAGCCAGCAGTATGCAGCGACTAGTTGTCGACTGTATGTAAAATTAAAAAATGTACTACTCCCTGACTAAACGCGAAGTTAAAATGAAACTTACAGATTGATTGCAGAAGTTAACGTGTGACGAAACCGAGAATCTAATTACTATTGTATCATATAATAACAATCCAATAATGTACATATTTTAATTAAGGCGTATTTTTATTATCGGTATTTATGTTGATATAAGTACTTGCGCGTAACCTTATACCAATTGTGTGTCCATACCTTGAGGAACCCTGGCTCCTAAAACACAGGCTTTTGTTCTAGTTTGGGAGGCCTCAGTTTGCCTTTTATAGTGACTCTCTGTACGTGTATATTGTTAAAGTGTACAAACTATTTTATTTTTATTAATTTAATCCGAACAAATGTTTAGCATGCCTTATATTTAAAACCAAGTAGTTCAGGCAAGTGTACTAGCTTTCTTAGAAAAAGAAGTCGAATAAGAGACTTCTGTCAAATTATTTTACCTTAAAGACAACGATGCACGTGTGTCCGAATATAACCCAGACCATAGACAAGGACCTGAGGCCGTGCACCACGGGGACGGTGTCAGAGCCCACGGACTGGTCGAAGATCTGCAGGATGTTCGCCTTCATGGAGAACGATAGCAGCAGCTCGGACCACACGCCTGGAACAGAATAATGGCAACTTAGAACGTTCACGAGAAACAGTGCTCGTAAGAAAGCAGTAGGCGTTAGTTTATTTTCTTATCACACAGCAGAATTAATATAACATACATAACTGTTTACTACATAATGTATTTATTTATAATGTACGGGAAGAGCCTTCAACTACAGGCATTTCTATGTCTAAATGGAGATTCCTTGACATGTAATGTAAACCAAAATGAAATTATTTTTTTTTAATCTATACTAATATATAAATCAAATCAAATCAAATCAAAATCGTTTATTTCAAATTAACCATCACTTGGTACTTTTGAATAGTCAATGTCGGTCAGTTCAAGAAAAGTGAAGCTAAATTGCACGTTCCAAAGCGTAGATCTCTATGGAGAAGAACGTGCAAGAAACTCCATGGACACTCTTTTAAAATCATAATATATGGGTTACATTTCTTCGTTACATATTTATGTTGCTTCTATCATGTGAGCACAATGTATAATTAATTAAAATAATATTATATAAAGTAAAATATTATATAAAGCTGAAGAGCTTGTTTGTTTGTTAGAAGGCGCTAATCTCAGGAACTACTAGCCGGATTTGAAAAAAAATGTTTTTGCATTGGATAGCCCATTAATCCAGGAAGGTTTTAGGCTATATAATAACTACGTCATCATAACGCTGCGACCAATAGGAGCGGAGCATATCAAAACCTATGCGGGTGAAACCGCTGGCCGCAGCTAGTGTAACATAAAGTGCCCTCTGTATGTTGTTGTCTTTTTGCCACTTCAGCGTTACGGCACATTACGATTTTAATAATCAGGTAGGCCTAAAGAATTACTTAATTATATTTTTTTTATTATAAATTATACGTAGTTGAATAAGTCGATGAAAACATTATGGTAGTTCAAACAGTTGGATCACTGGAGCATTTTATGATTTTTGTTATCTCTTTATTTATTTAGGTACTTTTACACGACTTTGTATGCCAGTCCCATCGTACCTAACCCAATAACTTAACTAAATGTTAAGAATATTATATGATATTGTTGCTCGTTAAACTAGTGCGCTTTACCATCAACTGCTTACTATCAGGCGGGATTGCGGTGAAGCGTTAGTTTATATTTTATAAAAAAAGTGTCATAACTTTTATGGGCCACTGTATATCTATCTGCAAATAAATAAATAAATAAATCTGCGACTACATTCATACCGTTATGTAAATCAAAGCGAGGATATAAGGAAGGAGCAAATTTATCTTAGTTGGTGTTAAGTGCAGTCCTTTAGTTAATAAAAAAATAAATATTGATAGGTACTACCTGTGCTCACACTTCCGGTACGTCCCATTCCTCGGAATGGCTAGAGATCGTTATAACTTACTGAGTTTGAGTTCGTCAGCGGAGGGGCTCTCCGCCGTGAGGCGCTCTTCCGACGTGTTGCTGCTCAGAGCCAAGTTGTTGTTCACGTTGTACATCGTCTTGCCTGTACATAGAATATAGAGTCATCATGATAATCACTAATACTTTATCAAAAAAGAGATAAAAATCATTATGGATTAAAAAAAGTTGCAAACTACAGCTCCCTATTTTTTTTTTTTATGTATGTCTAAAAGATGACTGAAGGTGAAGGAAAACATCTTGACGAAACCTGGCGTTTATAAGTCTGAAATCGCCAACCCGCATTGAGCAAGCGTGGTGATTACGCTCAATCCTTCTCTGTATGAGAGGAGACCTGTGCCCAGCAGTGGGACGATAAAAGGTTGATGATGATGATAAAAGATGTTGCCCCACTAGGAATTTCTCCTGTATTCTGGGTGCGTTTGCAAACATAAAAGCTCACATAACACAAACAGCCAGACCCGGAACAAATACTTGTAGGTCATACAAATATTAAGTTCCGTGAGAGAATCGAACTCGTAACATTAAGAGCAGCAGTCAATCGCTTAACCGTGCCACCTAATTTGCGTTATTTCTCTTGATATTATTTCATCATCATCATCTACTTCTTTATTGTCCCACTACTGGGCACAGATCTTCTCTCATACAGAGAAGGATTGAGCGTAATCACCACGCTTACTCAATGCGGGTTGGCAATTTCAGACTTAAAGTCCGGGGTTCTTCAAGGTGTTTTTCTTCATCTTGTAATCAGTCACTGGTGTCCAAGATATACTTAGAAAGTACATATAACTTAAAAAAGTTACATTGGTACTTTTCTGACCTGGAATCGAACCCGCACACTTATACTTGAGAGGCTGGCGTGGTCCACCACCATTATTAACCGATATCATAATACTTGGCAGCTATAACTGCCGCGATACCAACATAGACTTAGAGTCGTGCTGGTCTCCTCATGAATGGTAGGTATAAGTGACTCACCATTAGCAACAGTGATGTCGTCATGTCCGTTGAGGTCTAACTTGAGATCGGTGCGGGTGCCACCGTTGGCGATGTTGGCCGCAATGTTGGCCGCGCGCTGTCTGCGCCTGCGCACGTCGCGAGCTATCTTCACGTCGTACACCGTCGCACTCACCAGCAGGATGGACACCAAGCAGGATACCGCTCTGGTAATTATGGATTATTGTTTTTATTGACAGAAATGTACCTACTATCAAAAATATCTAAGGATGATATTAAGAGGGATAAAGCATACAGAGGGGAGGGGGGGGGGGTCCTTTGTCCACAAACTAAACTAATTTTATGTTCAGTGCATCTTTTCCTTCTATTTCATTAAAAAGGATATAAGATAAAATATTTTAATTAATAATAATAATAATAATAATAAGCCTTTTTATTTCTTGTTTTACAATTGATAGTAATAATTTTACAGGAAACAAAATTAATATTTCCATGTATTAGTAATGTTAGTAATATAATTATGTAGGTTTATAATATGTTAATAGTGTTATTAATCAACAAGAACCCCGGTTTGGGTAAAGGCCTCCTCCAAAGATGCCCATTTTTGTCGGTCTTGTGCTATGGTGTACCAGTTTGTGCCCGTTGATCTTTTCAGATCATCTTCCCAGCGAATTAAAGGTCTCCCCCTCTTTCTCTTGCCTGGTGGTCCTAACCAGGTAGTAACCCGCGATGTCCACCTTCTGTCAGTCATTCTCGCCACATGTCCAGCCCATTGCCATTTCCGTTTTCGAGCATAAATCAAGGCGTCTGTAACTTTAGTGACTCCTCTTATCTTTGAATGTCTTATTTTGTCCATTTTCTTTATATTTAACATGCTTCGCTCTAAACCTCTTTGACATGTATTAATTTTATTCATGGCTTGTGTGGAAAAAAATATTTTAATTAAGTGCTGTCAAATTAACATACTCCATAGACATTTTTTTTTTTGGTTCATATGTTTCCGTTCGGGCGAATGGAAAAGGCAAAGGCATAGTACGCCATACAGCCAAGTCTTCAGTAATTTTTTTCTTCATTAAATATCTATCCTAACTTATCCTAATTTATCCTAACTTATCCTAGCATAACTTAACCTAAACTAACTCCTTTCGTTTTACGCGTTTGGACGATAGGGAGCGGTTTAGCGTAAAGACATAATGAGGCCACTATGCTACAATATTTCACTGTTCTTTTTGAATTATTCACTGAATGCACTTTTTACTACATAAATCACGCGTTTTTATTTAGTAAACGACACTATAAATAATTTTAAAAGTCCAATGAAAAATGAGCGTGACGCTCATCTTGACATTCCCGCCAAACCCCAACTCCATAGACAGTTTAGAGGCGATAAAAACAAACATGGCAACTGAAAATACGTCGATTTACGTCAGGCGCGGACTAATTTGATTATTGACTCGAAACGGTCTCCAAAGCCTGGAGCACAGGCGTAGAGTAGCCAGCCTTTCGGTCTTCTATAGGTTGCATTCTGGTGAGTGTGCAAGGGAATTGCATGACTTAATTCCCCCATCACCGTTCCACCATCGGACGACCCGTCGTACGGCGAGTTTCCACCCTTACGTTGTTGATACCACTGCGACCCGGATGAAGCGTTTCGCTTCCTCTTTTATACCGCGTACATCGAGGGACTGGAACAATTTGCCAGCGACGGTGTTTCCGTCACATTACAATTTGAGTGTCTTCAAGGCTAGAGTGAATAGGTTCTTAATAAACTAGCGCGCTTTACCATCAATGATCGCATCGCTGCTTGCCATCAGGCGGGATTGCGGTCAAGCGCTTGTTTATAACTTATAAAAAAAAAAAAAAATTGAATCATGAATAGGATTAGACTAATATTTAGCGTTTAGCTCGTTTATTTTTTCCAGCGGTGCCAAATTGACCATCGATACATTGAGGTGATAAAGTGTTTGTACAAAAACGCCACCATGTCAGTCCGTCTCCAGGATCAGGACTCGAAACCGATCCAACTGCAGCGTGGAGTGAGACAAAGAGATGTCATATCTCCTAAATTGTTCACTGCTGCGTTGGAAGATGTCTTCAAGCTCCTGGACTGGAAAGGACTTGGCATCAACATCAACGGCGAGTACATCACTAATCTCCGTTTTGCAGATGATATCGTGGTCATGGCTGAGACCCTGGAAGACTTGGGCAAAATGCTCAATGACCTCAGCAGAGCTTCCCAACAAGTGGGTCTAAAATGAACATGGATAAGACGAAGATCATGTCGAACTCTCATGTCGCACCCACTCCAATTGTAGTTGGTTGCTCTGCACTCGAAGTTGTGGACGAGTATATATACCTGGGACAGAAAGTCCAACTAGGTAGGTCCAACTTCGAGAAAGAGGTGTCTCGGCGAATCCAGCTCGGTTGGGCAGCGTTCGGGAAGCTACGCTACATCTTCTCGTCGTCCAAGATACCACAGTGTCTCAAGACTAAAATCTTTGACCAGTGTGTGTTGCCAGTGATGACTTACGGAACTGAAACGTGGTCGCTCACAATGGACCTCATACGAAGGCTCAGAGTCACACAAAGGGCAATGGAAAGAGCTATGCTAGGGGTTTCTCTGCGTGATCGAATCAGAAATGAGGAGATCCGCAGAAGAACCAAAGTCACCGACATAGCTCGGCGAGTCGCTAAACTTAAGTGGCAGTGGGCAGGGCACATTGCGCGTAGAACCGATGGCCGATGGGGCAGCAAGGTTCTGGAGTAGCGGCCACGTACTGGAAGACGCAGCGTAGGGAGACCCCCAACAAGGTGGACCGATGACCTGGTGAGGGTCGCGGGAAGCCGATGGATGCGGGCAGCACAAGACCGGTCATCGTGGAAAGCCTTGGGGGAGGCCTTTGTCCCGCAGTGGACATCTATAGGCTGAGGAAGAAGAAGAAGAAGAATATTTATCTTCAGTCTTTCTCAATGACAATAAGAAAGCTAAAAAGCTAGCTAGCTTGCTTCTCTAAAAAGACAGGATATTGTATTTGAGACAGCGGCAAGTAGCTATTTATAAGTATATTTATGTTGAAACACAACTTGATGACAATCTTGAATGAAAAATAATAATTATTATTATTATAACTATATTTTTGCTCTAAGAACCTGATAACATAGTGTAACCATCATTATATTATTATCTCAGTTGCCGCTCCACAAAGCACATGAATTTCGCAACATAACTAACAAACGCAGAACCGTTTTAAATAACTACCGCTGTAATAACATGCTGCTAACTGTACCTTACGGGCGCAATCAACTGTATTTTAGATTCAGACTTACTTAATTTTAGTCCGAAGTTTGACAGCTGGTTAGGACATTCAAGTGAACGTTACGCTATTAAAAGTAGGCAAAGGAACAGTTACATTCGGTCTAGAAATCTAGTGAAGTATATGGTTAAGTACGCATCTTACGAATGCAGTTTGGAACAAATTGCACGACATTCTCCTCGAGCCGAGCATGTCCTACATACTAGGAACACGTCGTTTAGTATCAAAGACTTTTTGAAGCGGTATTTACAAACGCCACATGCGAACCACGCGTCATAGCGATGTCACACAGTTCCTGCATCTCGAAAGCAGAGTTTAATGTGCTACGAGAATATACACCTTCCCAACATGGACCGTTGGGTAAGCGCGCCAGATAAAACACCCGGAGTTTGGTCGGAGGATGTTAACTTCCCTTTTCTATGGAGAATGAGTGAACTTTTCAACCGGTTCCTCATACCAACATAAACTCATTAGGGATCAACGAAAAGCTGTAAATTGTATTGGGAGTATATTTGATGTCATCATCATCATCTCGGCGTTAATCCCAGTCGCATCCGCAGCCTTTTCAGCTTTGGAGTCTGGGGTCCGCTTTACCAGTCTAGCTGCTGATTTTGGCTAAACTTCGGCTTCTTATATTCATGCATACAAATATTTGCAATGTGCGGGGATCGAACCCGCGCCTCCTTGCGCAGCGGCATCGTTCGCTACCGCTTCGCTACGGAGGCAGTCAATTATATTTGTAAAAAAGTTTATGAAGTATATTTGTTGTAACCGCGACGTCGGTAATAAAATGCGAGGGATTCGGTCTTATCGATAGGCAGCAGCGTTCTCTTGTCTGCTAATGACAACCTCTGACAACTATATAACTAGCGTGGTGATCATTGCAGTTTTGGCATTAAAAGTATTTAAAAGTTCACTAGAAACAAATCTGTAACAACTGAGCTGGTATTTGTTTATTTTTATCAATAAAAATGAAATATTGTCAAAACAAGATTAGTGTTCAAATTGCTCAACAAATTACATTATATAACCTAAATATAACCTAAGTTAGTTACGTAAAGTCACTCGCACTACATTCAAAACGTATGTCCGATCTAGTCTAGAACTATGACGTCACCACGAGAATGCCTGACACACAAACACGTTTATAGAAAGTGGAATAAACCGCCATGTTGAGGCAATATCGAGGAAATATCTTAATGTCAACCATTTCATAATTTTGTGTTAACTGTGTAATGAACGAGTCATCAAAGCTTTTATTCAGAATGTTGAGACGGTAAACAATATATTTCACACCTATATTTTTAAAGGAGTGAACGGCAACGGTGTGAATGTATCTACTTTTCTTCACCATCATGAAGGAGACGAGAACAATGCCATAAGCCGGGCTGCGACATAGATTTCAAATTGCTTCTGATAAACTCATAAGATCAAACTGAAGTCAATGGTCGCTTTGCGTAGCTGTGACGTATATTTCCCCCGTTCGTTTGTTTTTTTTTTTATAAAAAGTTACCTACTGATTATCCTGAAAACCTCTTGCATGGGACAGTAACTAGAAGCTATGTAGTGTTGTAACAATTTGCAAAATGCATTTATTCTTTATACATTATTAACTTGAATGCATCATTACATAATCGAATAACTCCTTAACATTTCTTAAGGAGTGACTTTAGATGGATATATACAAATAGTATATAAGGAATAAGTTACTATTTGATGTTTCCTTGCAAAGTATGGTACTCGTAAGTTATCGGTGATAGCTTCTATGTTAAATAATAAATTTCGCAAACATTGTTTAAGTTGACTGGAGGTACGTACGCTTGGTTATCTCTTCCTACTCGACCTCTATGGTGTAACAGTACTGTGTAATATTACAAAAGTGAATATTCAATACGTAATTAGGCAGGTTGTTTTGGTTCTGTTGCTCAACGCGGAGGTTATCATTTGTTTATGTTAGTTACTTTTGTTTATAAGTTGAGATTTACTGCAGTAAGTCAATATTAAAAGCTAGCATTTAAACTTATATTACATTTTTGTAGAAATGTTTAAATAAATAGTAATAGGATGTTTCCGTTGATTTATTTGTGGTGGTTTCTAATAGCGATGAGGAATAAAATAAATTCTAATGTTTTGTAAACTAAAATTATTATAATAAATCGGTTTGGGTAGTTAACTAAATGTAAATAAAAAACCATGTGACTTAGGTAAACGACTAAACGTGTTGAGAATGAGACAATGAAGTGACGCGTTTGCTTCAGTAGTCATTTTTGGTCGTAGTTTTACTCTTCAATGTAACAATGTTGTATTTCTAATTCATCATCATCATCTCAACGTTAATCCCAGTCCCTTCTGAAGCTTTTTTTCAGCTCTGGAACCTGGGGTCCGCTTTACCAGTTTAACTGCTAATTTTGGCTAAACTTTGATATTTTCCTTAAAGCGACTGCCGTCTGACCTTCACAACCTGAAGGCGATAACGAAGCATTGAAGTTAGACCTATTGTTGGACTTTTTGAGGGCGCCAACAACCCGTAATGACTGCCATTAGATGTTGGTATGGCAATCGGGACCAACGGCTTAACGTGAATTCCGAGGCACGACCAGACCAGTGCAAATATTCATATTCATGCACACAAATATTTGCACTGTGCGGGGATCGGACTTGCGCCTCTTTGTGCAGCGGCAGCGTTCGCTACCGCTACGCTACGGAGGCTGATTTCTAATTATAATGTTGCAAAGTGCAACTGTGATGTACATGACAACTAGAATAGAACTGGTTACGTTTAAGAAGGTTCAGGTAGTTTGTTTACCTTTAGTTGACTACTAAAACTGATGGAGTATATCAACCAATAAGTAATAGGTAGTCTGAATAATGATGAGGTACTCACAGTAAGACCTGGAAGGTGGGGTCTCCGAGGTAGGTGTACCCGCCGTGCTGCGGCGAGCGCACCGCCACCACCTGGTGCTGCAGCAGCGGGCCGCGCGCGCCGCCCACCAGCGCCGATACGGCGGCGCGCGAGCACGAGCGCGGCAGGCACGCGCCCAGGTGCAGGGTGCGTTGCTAAGGGACAGGGACATTACAATTATTATCAAAATCTATCCTTCACTCCCTCCAACGTGCACAAAGAGCTGTTCTAAAAGTAGCATATTCTCTGCCTTTCCTTTTCCCTACCTTCCAGTTATTTAAATCCTGCAAAGTTTTGTAAGTTAGAAAAATTTATATACTGCACATAACACTAAATCAGCTTGCTACGCTTACTTACAACACTAATATAATTAACAAAAGGCGGATTAATATAGTGTGCAGCTCAACCTCTAATCTAACTCTAAATATGCATTTACACACAAATTTTATACGTTCTTAGGGCCCTTTTTATGTAACAGATTAAATAGAGTATAAAATATCTATAATTCGTATTATTATAGCTGTAAGAATATTGTTTCTAATTATCTGCAAGGTTTGTCATATGAGCAGACTGAAGACCTACTTAGAGTAAGTAAATAAATTTAGAAATAATCATTACATTAATAAATAATACTATGTAAGCAATACGATACTAATAATAACAGTATATAATTTCGTTGTGTCCTAGATTTTTACGTACTACTTTTATTGTTAATTTATTGCAAAAGAAATATTTATAATAAGCACTTTTATGCCTGAAGTACAGTTTCTACCTAGTTCAGGCAAATGCTATTTAGAATTAAGAAAACTATTATAAAAATTATGTACAAAGCTGAGAAAATAAACAATTTATTTATTATGCTGTATGAGATAGAGGCCTGTCTAAGACAAGAAGAGTCAAAATAAACAATTTATTTATTATGCTGTATGAGATAGAGGCCTGTCTAAGACAAGAAGAGTCAAAATAAACAATTTATTTATTATGCTGTATGAGATAGAGGCCTGTCTAAGACAAGAAGAGTCAAAATAAACAATTTATTTATTATGCTGTATGAGATAGAGGCCTGTCTAAGACAAGAAGAGTTAAAATAAACAATTTATTTATTATGCTGTATGAGATAGAGGTCTGTCTAAGACAAGAAGAGTCGAGATCTCATTCGTTACCACACGATCATTATGATTTGGCAGATCTGCAGTTGTTTTAGTAGATGTCAAGCTTTGACAATAAGATACATTAATTATAATATATGAACCAGTCAAATAAAGAACAAGTTAAAAGTACTTATTGACTGCAGCCGATTTTTTAAAAATCTCACTGTCAAGAATTAGGTAAAGTGATCTTGGAATGAACTATTAATATTGTCAATCCCGTAGCATTCGTTGTCATGACAACTCACTCCACGATCTCTTCACCTAAGTTTTCACGGTAATATGGTTACAGGATTGCACTCCAGAGCTACACTCCGTATCAGCCAGCCTTTCAAAGTATTATGCGGATCAAGTATTTATTGTAGCAACTCACATTTTTGACGATATCTGTGACATTGGTGGTGACAATGACTTTGGCGACGTAGAAGGCAGTCTCGAAGGGAGGTCCGAAGCCCACCATAGATAGGTCCTCGCGCCAGTCGTTGAAGATTTGCGAACGAACGGTCTCTGGATATACAATAAAAAACATTGAATAAAATTTGTGCTAAAGTTTATTAGTTTTATGGTTAAATATTCAACGGGTAATATCGAGTATCTTATCAGAGTCATGAAAATCTTCTATTGCTTAAAATAAATTATATTTCGGACTTTGTACAGAATAAGCATCGATTATTATTTAATTCCTTATCCATTAAGTTTAAATCCATTTTATAAAAACATAAAATTTCATTGAACTTCAGCATTCATAAATATTCATAAGAGTTCGTGTAATCCAAAATCTTCATTAAAAAATAAATTTTAGCAATCGATTGTGCGCATCCGCAGCGCCATACAAAAGACATCAACGCGCGCTAACATGTGTGTGCTCATTTTACACAATATTGATTATTTTGTATTGTTCAATCAACATTGCAAAAACAGAGTACTTTAAGAATTATTAAAAGTACATAATTAACTGTTTCGGGAGTTATTTCTGTTAGGAAATGGAATAGTAAAAGTTAAGACTGTGTTATAATTTCGTGTGTACTTGTAGATTTTCATAATTGATATATATATTTTTTTTATAAATCACAAACTACCGCTTGATTGCAATCCCGCCTGATGGTAAGCAGTCATGCAATCGTTGATGGTAAGGCGCGCTAGTTTATTAAGCCTACTCATCCAAAAGAACTGACTAAATAGGAAGGAAGACGGCAGTTGAGCGTGGTGATGCAATGTTAAACCCAAGAACACGACCAACGATGCTGCGCCAGAGGGAGATTGATCTGGAGGCCCTCCACAACCAAACTCCCAACACAACAACATTTCGCGCATTGTACCCGGCACGTACATTGCAATACAACTGCTCAGACCCGTCCTCCGTACGGCTTCACCAGACAACATGCTGGAACAGGACGAATCGCTTGGCGGCATGACTTTGTCTGGTGGGTGGTAGCTTATGCCGGCGGCCGATGTTGTGGCAAAAGTTACATAGTGCACATATGGAATCGTATTTTTTATGCCTTTCATTGCTTTACGCGTGAGTCATCATCTGGCCTTTCCCAAAGTACCACTGATTTCAGATTTAGCCTAGAAGATACCGGCGATAAAAAATAAGAATTTTGTAAATAACAATAACAAACAACAGCCTTGAAATCGTTCAGAAATCTCAATTACAGATCACTAACCAGAGCCCTACTCTTGATTTATCGGTTTTTGGAAGTTTCTCGAGTGCTGCGCGGGCGCTGGAGACAAGGCCGCGCCTGTTTATAGAAAGTTACATAAGTCAACACCCCTTGACCCTGTGGACAAAGTGCCGGGTGTCGAGTGGTATACTGTTGTTAAGTGCTTGTTTTGGACAGTTTTGTACAATATTTCTATTCAACAAAAACTGATTAATTACTATATTTACAAGTTATTAAGTGCATGGATGAGATGTTACGTTGTTATAAGTACGGTGCTTATTAGCTGTATCAGTTTCAGTGGACAAGATAAGCTCGAACGGCTTACTTTATGTACTCATAATATACTTTCCACTAGCTTAAAATAAACTGTTACTCACAACTCATTCTGTTTAAGGTGATTCGCCGATGATTTGAATTTATGAGTCGTAATTATTATCCTCACAAATAATAATTTATTATCGTTATAAGTACTAGAGTCGGTATTGAGTAACTTTTTATTACTTCGATGAATAATTCCTATTCGATTACTATGTTGATAATTGGCTAATTTTACATAACCAACAAAAAAGGAAATCTTGACCCTACTTTCCGTTATGCTTTTCGCAACGTACTACTACTACTCTACTAAAACTACTTCCTACTAATCCTATATTATCAATAAGTAACAAAAAGAAAATTTGTAAGGATGTAAGTATGTATGTATGTATGTATGTATTTTACACTTTCATTCAAAAACGACTGAAGGGTTTTTCTTTTTATAATTTTAAACTAGTGCTTGGCCGCAATCCCGCCTGATGGTAAGCGGTGATACAACCGTTGATGGAAAAGCGCGCTAATTTATTAATAATAATAATAATAATTTTTATTTTCAGACCATGGTCCATAGAAATAGCATAAAACAGAATTACGATATTTAAATTTAACAATAAAATTAAAATAGAATGTAACTACTTATGACCTACAATACAATAAAATTCAATTTATAAAATTTAATAAAATGTCAAAGAATTATGAATTAAAAATTTAATTTAAATCAAAATTGGAAAAAGTTTTGGCATGCATTTAAATCAAAACAAACACAGTCAAAATAAATAAAATTAAACTTAAAACTAATCAGTCCACATAACAGTGTGACGCTCGATGCATCGTCATCCAGTGCCACACTACCGGGCTGTCCATCCTGCCGGCCACTAGAGAGACTAGGCTGTTGAAGCTATCGCGAACTCGCCGCATCAAGGAGCCCATTCACTCAAAAAAAAAAAAAAACTGATTGAATAGGAAGGAAGACGGCAGTTGAGCGAGGTGATGCAATGTTAAACCCAACCAGCGAAACTGCGCCAGAGGGGGATTGATCTGGAGACCCTCCACGACCAAACTCTCGACACAAAAACATTTGGCACATCATACCCGGCACACATCGCAACACAACTGCTCAGACTCGTTCTCCGTACGGCTTCACCAGAACTCATGCCGGAACACGACGAATCGCTTGGATGCAAGACTTTGTCTGGTGGGTGGTAACTTCTGCTGGCAGCCGATGTTATGGCCTACCGCCGAGATTTTAATAAAAATTTAGCACACAGTTTATAACCAGGAATAACACATAGGGTAGTTTTTATCTCGATATTTACATGGAATCGTAACTTATACAGATGAAACCACGGGTCGTAGCTAGTAGTATAATAAGAGAAACAAACACCCAAAAACAATATTCATTTATGTACAAACTATAAAATTTTCATGTTAACAAAATCCATGTCTACAACTACCTGATTACATAAGTGTTGTGGTCTATTATCGGTACTGCATATTGATTAGGTTCAAGTCGGTCGTGTCGCCACAGTCCGTGGAACCATTCGGATACTATTGCAATCTGTGGCAATATTGAAGAAATTAATTATTATTCACTTAACGCATTCTCATGGTGTTTATTGCTAAATTAGAGATATTTTCATATTGGTAATAAAACGAATGGCAATATTCATTGATACTTTATATTTGAAAGTAGTTTATATTATCATTATTTAATGTATCTGTCATCATCATCATCATCATTAGCTCCTACTCGTCCACTGCTGGACATAGACCTCTTTCATGGCACGCCAACAAGCTCGATCCTGAGCAGTTCTCCGCCAGTCACTACCAGCCACCTTTTTGATGTCGTCGCTCCATCTCGCCCAAGGGCGTCCTACGCTACGTTTGCCGAGACGCGGTCTCCACTCAAGGACTCGTTTACCCCAAAAAACAGTTTATATTATCATTATGAAATGTATCTATCATCATCATCATCAGCCTCTACTCGTCCACTGCTGGACATAGGCCTCATCCATAGCACGCCAACAAGCTCGATCCTGAGCAGTTCTCCGCCAGCTACACCAGCCACATTTTTGATGTCGTTGCTCCATCTCGCCTAAGGGCGTCCTTTTTTTGTTATCGGGGGGAAACCTTCTAAAGGCCCCTGGTCCTTGGGGATAGGACCAGGGAGTGTGGGATTCTTACCTCACTAAAACCACCCCGGTGTCACCATCTGCACATAGCAGGGGCACTGTTACCTCTCAAAAGACCAATCCGGAGCCCCTGCCGTGCAACGCCTGTTAGGGCACTTCTCTGGGAGACTGTAAAGGGGTCACCCCGAACCTAACTATGTAAGACAACACATGACTACTGTGCGCCGCCTTCCCTGAAGTCGCTCAGTGGGCCAGCTAAGTCCCCGCTGTAATCGCCCGCGACCTCCAGTTCCCGCCTTTCCCAAATGATACAAGCGGGGTTTCCGCTTGTTAGGCGCCAAGGCGGTTGCGTCCTCTACGCCTTCTTCTCCAAGTGGGATCGGCTCTCTCACGATACCTTCTGGACCATCACAGCTTCACAGAAGGAGGCGACTTGTCTCCAGTTTTCTCTATCCCTCAGCATAGCACCACACTGGTAGAGAAAGATCTCACCCGATCCAGTCGACCAAAACCTGCCGCTCCGAGGCCCACGCAGAGCATTCCTTGAGCGTGTGTTGTGCAGAGTCGAGGTTGCTTCCACAGTGGTGGCAATTTGCTGTGGTCTCACACCCAATCCTGTTAAGGTACTCACCAAAGCAACCATGACCGGTTAGCACCTGGGTCAGCCTATAAGAGATTCGCTCTTCTCTTTTCATCCAGGCTTCAAAGTTAGGGCAGAAAGGCTTCAACAACGCGCTTATGTGAATATTGCGGCTGCTGCAGCCGCTCACGCCATCGTTCGAGCGCTTGTCGCCATTCCTGCCGCCTGAGCCGAACAACAGCGATTCCTGGCAAGCCATCACCACTTTGGCGTATGGCACGGATTTGGCTATAAACCCTCGCGTCCATGTCCGCTAAGATGTCCAGCGGTGGGAAGCGTGCAAAGAGAGTTGCCGCCTCAAATGATATAGTTCGGTATCCCCGTGCGACACGAATGGCCATTTTCCGCTGCAAACTGTTGATTTTGGTCCTGCAGCGTCGGACACCTGGTAGTCTATTTGACCAAACAGATACCCCATAAAGGACCATCGATCGCACAACACCGGCGAAGAGGCGGCGAACTTCTTCTCGAGGTCCTCCCAGATTAGGTAACAGTCTGCAAAGCACCGACTGCTTTCCCTACGCGGGTGGCCAGGCGCTCAAAATGCTCCTCGAAGCCCCACCGACCATCCAGGGTTAGGCCAAGATATTTAATGTATCGACCCACCTGGATTTGCGCATCTCCCACTCTGACGAACGAGTTCGGTGGCTCTCTGCTCCTCGGCAGTTTGTGAAACCAAAGGGCTTCAGTCTTATGAGGTGCAATCTGTAAGCCCCGCCCGTGGATGGTCGCCACGATTTTTGCCACTCCGAATTCGGCAAGCCGAATGGTCTCGACAAAGGTGTCCCCACCAGCCAACACGCCTATCATCCGCGTAACAAATGACACTAACGCCAACGGGGAGATCGGTACGCAGCACAACATCGTAGGCGAGGTTCCACAAAAACGGACCTAAAACAGATCCCTGCGGAACCCCGCACGTAATCTCCCGGCGATGAACTCTACCGCCCCGACCCACATAGCCAATATATCGGTCTCTAAGATAGTCTCCGACGATGCATTGTAAGTATGGAGGCACTCTGTGCTGTACAAGTGCCGCCCTAATTGCATCCCAGGGCAGAGAGCTAAAGGCGTTAACGATGTCCAAGCTTACCGTCAACACCAACCCACCCCGGCAAACCACCTGTTCCGACAGCGATCGAACACGTAGGATTGCGTCAGCAGTGGACCGCCGCTGTCGGAAGCCATACTGGCAATCGGCGAGGTCGGGACCAGATCGTGATAGGTGACCGACGAGTCTTCCGGCAATTATTCTTTCGAATAGTTTGTAAACTTCGTCAAGGAGGAAAATGGGACGGTAAGCAGAGGGAGACTCAGGGTCCCGGCCATGCCCAAGGGCGTCCTACGCTACGTTTGCCGAGACGCGGTCTCCATTCGAGGACTTGTTTACCCCAACGGTTGTCGGTCCTCCGGCATATGTGACCAGCCCATTGCCACTTCAGCTTGCTAATTCTCTCAGCTATGTCGGTGACTCTGGTCCTCTGTCGGATCGCCTCATTTCTAATGCGGTCCTTCAGGGAGACGCCGAACATAGCCCGCTATGTATCTAATGTATCTATAGGTAAAGGTAATTTAATTAAATTACCTTTACTATTAATTCCGGAGCCGAATTTTTGCTCAGTTTAAAGCAATAGGCTCGTCTCCTATCACATGGGACTAAAACATACCTAGTGAAACTTAATCTACTATAATAAAGAAATCTGCCATATTGTAGTAGCTTGATATGCTGTCGCCAGTACAATATATAAATTATAGAACATAAATTTGAAAATTATTGAAAGGGCGGTCTTATCGCTAAGAGCGATCTTTAACAGACAACCTTTGGTCAACCAAGTGGAAGGAGAGACAATTTAGCGACAACTACACCTTTTATATCCAAAACATTAATTTAGCGGTAATGTGCTGCTGGCTGCAGATACCCAATAGTTTGATCCTGTTGAAAACAAACGCCTTACCTACAATTAGTTTCACTCCATGCAAAGATGACAACCATCACAGTTATCTGATCACAGTTCGCGTACTAACCTCATAAGATCTGACAAAGATAACCAAATGGCGGCATAACACAAAGACTGTTTAACTAAGTTCCGCATCTACTGACACGCATACTGGTTAAAATGGCGGAGTTGCGACGGAGAGAGTATTTGATATACTACATGTTTTAGTTACAGTGTAGCATTTGTGACATACTAACATAAAAGAAAAGTGAGTGAACCTGTGTCTGCGCACTATCACATGTACAGTATAACACCTGCGTAAATGGCTAGTCTCGAACGAGATTAGCCGCCATATTGCTTAATAGATGCACTGCGCAGTTTCACACGCGTAGGTTTCGTTATGTTTATTTATATATGCTCTGATCCTTTTAGTCGCAGCGTGATATTTTATAGCCTATAGCCTTCCTGGATTAATATGCTATCTAACGCAAAAAGAATTATTCAAATCGGACCAGTAGTTCCTGAGATTACCGCGTTCAAACAAATAAACAAACTCTTTAGAATATATTACTAGCGGCCGCCAGCGACTTAGTTCGCGTAGAATTAGTTATGCTCCGCTCCTATTAGTCGCAGCGTGATGTTATATAACTTTAAGACTTCCTGGATTAATGGGCTATCCAACACAAAAAGGATTTTTCAAATCGGACCAGTAGTTCCTGAGATTACCGCATTCAAACAAACAAACAAACTCTTCAGCTTTACATATTATTGCATTGCATATGCTTGCCAGAAGAATTCGGTGTGAAAAACTATGAATATTATTAAAACCAGGGCAATATGACTCTATTTCGTATTAATAATATTAATAATAATATATAGGCTGTCCCAGACCTCAACGTCTAGCCGAAATAGGGTGACAGAATTGATTGTAGTTATCATGAGAAAAAACAGAAATAAAAAAATCTATCCCATGCAGTTTGTATATTTATTTATATTGGCGGCCTTATCGCTAATGCAATCTCTTCCAAGCAACCAAAATATATTTAGCCTGAAACACAGGTTTAAATGAACCTAGTTCGGGTGGTCCCAACATTAGTTATAGATCGCAACTTTATAGATTAGTCTACAGTAAGTTAGCTTTTACAATTGTTATTAATATGATTTTTTTTATTACTATACAAACAGACTTTTTATACATTCATTGTTGATCTATATTTTTTAATAAATTTAATTTTTATTTAAGTTTAATTTTATTTAATGTATTTATTGATGTGCTGTGTCTCTTAATGTTAACTGCTTTGCATGCACTATTGTGTAGTAGCAAGTATTTTCCAAGTGAACAGACAGTTGTGCTGCCGGGGAGATTGTTCCGCCACTTCTTCCTAGCTAAAGCACTAGGAAGTGGCGAAAAGAGCCGTCTTATGCAATTTTGACATTCAAAAACATTTTACAAATTTATTATTATATTTTTTAATTTATTTTTATATTTTTCACCTCATAACAATAGTGGTAGCTATAACCCATCTTAGAATAAGTTCTCATCAATACGAAAAAAACTCTGTCACGGGTCGAATTTATAACCTCCTTTTTTTTAAGTAGGTTAAAAAGTGCTGTTTCTCAGCTTAATTTAATTATATGATTTCTATTTTTAATTTTATTTGAAAAGAAGGATAAGCGCATCATTTGTTAAGTTTATCGTGTATTTTACAAACGTAAATCCTTGTTTTAATCCTCAAGAAGTTGACGAAGCTAAGTGAAGTCTCAGCCTTTGAGTGGGAATTTAAAAAAAATATTCCACACTTGCTAGCGGCTATAACAAAGTAAAAGGGATACTTACTGTTGCGTTGTTTGATAGGCGAGTGCTGTTCGTTGAGGATGTCGCATAGCTCTGCCGAGCCCGTCCAGTAGTTGTTTCCCCAGTAGAACATGGACGTGTAGCGGCCGCTCGCGTCCTCCACTACAACAGATAGAAAACATAATTTAATACATAATATTTTCATCTAGGAGGAAAATATATTCGGTTACACTGTCTAGTTTATACTTAAAAAAAATCTTTAAAAAACTCATCCTCTTTAAAGATCCCTTTATCATTAAAATTTTCATAAATTTATAATTTTGGGTAATAAATAAATTTAATAATAGTATAAATTTTAATGAGTTTCCCGCTTAAAACTGACATTACGCTTGTACTTACTCCATAAACATTCCACCACTATTTTTCATTTCTGAATGTAATTTCATACATATTCAATTGTAATAACTAGTCAGTATTGTTAAACTTTTGTCAAATAAATACAAATAGTTTGTAATGTGGAAAAAAGGTCTTTTCGGAAATTTTCGATAAATACAAAATAGGTCCTCGTTAATCCGGAGAGGCAAAAACAAGACCCTTATCGGATTATCGAGGCGTCCGGATTATAGTATGCCATATTTAAGATTAATAAAACATATGTTGAATGTTAGTTTCTTTATGTCGCCTACAGTTGACCTGCCTATGCGAAACTTCCAAACAATGACAGGGTAGCTGTCACCTTTATCTAACAGGACCGAGAATCCGCGCCTTTTGCGCGCGCGCGCGTTTTTTGAACTCAGCGCATCCAGATCTATATGATTATCTATAGTGGT
Source organism: Sesamia nonagrioides (assembly GCA_017933935.1). Lineage (NCBI taxonomy): Eukaryota > Metazoa > Arthropoda > Insecta > Lepidoptera > Noctuidae > Sesamia > Sesamia nonagrioides. Next base: position 43,740 of record JADWQK010001567.1, read on the forward strand.
GAGGGTTTTGAGCAACTTCGGGCACATACATACAGACAGACATACAAACATACGCATTTTATATTAATGGATTTCTATAAGCCGCAATTTGTCTTTTAATGTCAATGTCTTATATTTACTTGGCGGCACCATATTGTTAGCAAGCGCGCTAAATTGACACTATATGTTAATACGTATAGCGTTTATCGCTTTTGGTAATTACACCAAAATAAAACACTGACGGACGGCGCATAGGTTCAATGCATGACAGTCCGTACCTACCCTCGCCGGCCTGCCCCCCCCAGAATCCCATTTCCCAGGCGGATTACAGCGATCACCGAACAAGCGAGAGTCCGGATTACCGAGGTCCTACTGTATATTCAAAAAAATACATGAAATTATGGTTTCAATTTGATGAAGATGTACGTCGATAGTTCTGGCCTACGTTCCGGCCGCGTACCTTACGATGACACTTTCATGTTGACGGTGACACTTTCCAAAATATCACTTCCTTCGCTCATAAACTATGAAATCAATATTTATTTATTTTGTATAAAAAACAAAGGTTGCCATCGAAAATAAAAAAAAAATGCTTTCGGAAATAACTTAAAAATATTTACATTTTTATTGTCAATTTTTTTTTTGTATATTTAAACTAGTGCTTGACTGCTATAGCGTCTGATGGTAAGCAGTGATGCAATCATTGATGGTAAAGCGCGCTAGTATTCACTCTAGCCTTGAAGACACTTAAATTGTAGTCAGACGGAAACACCACCGCGGGCGAATTGTTCCAGTCCCTCGATGTACGCGGTATAAAAGGCGGGGCGAAAAGCTTCGTCCGGGTCGTAGTGGTATCAACAACGTAAGGGTGGAAAGTCGCCGTACGACGGGTCGTCCGATGATGGGACGGAGATGAGGCTGGTAACTCTTCGCCTGTGTATTGATTTCACCGATGTATTGTCATGCTGATCAATTATCGGTTTAATTTTATCACATTTGCACAAATCTAATGTGTTGTGTTTACAATCTGATCTAAACAGAACAAAGATAGAAATACGCAAAATGTTGTGTGAATATATAGGAATATATCTGTAAAACTATGAATATATTTATTTCTTTTATTTAATAAAAAATATAATAACTAAATACTTATTACCTAGTGCTTTTATGTAGGTATGGCATGTAGTCACTATGGGTGAAATTTATGTGTGTGTATGTCTACAATTCCTGATATAAAATGATTATATGCGCTTTTATTAAATATGCTTAATCGATCCATTTAGTTTCCTATAGTTTCAGAGCGGTTGACCTCAGCTGCAGCTATCCGCTTTCCAAGTTTGTGCTGTTCCACAGGAAAGTGCAGTGCGGGTAACAGGGAACCTTGGGTCTCAGGTGGGTAAGGACACGTGTGCAGCCTTGGGAGGTGTTGCCACAAAAGAGAATGATTACTATCCAAGGTAATATTGATATTAAAGCGATTAATTTATAATTACAGAAATGTAGCACTGCTGTTGTTGAAGCTTATTTATGCTTTGATACTGAACATAGAATTACACAGCATAATCATCATCATCATCATCAGCCCCTACTCATCCACTGCTGGACATAGGCCTCCTTCATGGCACGCCAACAGGCTCGATCCTGAGCAGTTCTCCGCCAGCCACTACCAGCCACCTTTTTGATGTCGTCACTCCATCTCGCCCAAGGGCGTCCCACGCTACGTTTGCCAAGACGCGGTCTCCACTCGAGGATTTTACCCCAACGGTTGTCGGTCCTGTGGTATGCCACAGGACCGACACCGACCGACCAGCCCATTGCCACTTCAGCTTGATAATCCTCACAGCTATGTCGGTGACTCTGGTCCTCTGTCGGATCACCTCATTTCTGATGCATTCCTTCTTTTGCTTTTTTTAAAGTGGTCTTCTCAAACAATGTGCTTGCCATCGAATCCCTTCACCACTGTTAGTTGAATGGTAGATAATACCTAAGGCATTAAATCCGCCTTTATACTGTTATACTTGCCTTTTAGTACGAACAATAATAAAAGACACTTTCTAATCTTCAAAATTCACAACAAGATAGAACTGATTCTAGTCGTCCATTACAAAAGATAATTTCGTATGGAGAAGAATAGGAAAGAAAATCCATCGGTAGTATTTTAAAATATTTGGGTACTTACAATATTTTGCTTACTTTAATTATAATTGTATTCGAAGCATATAAGAGCATACCGTGCGATGAAGAGATAATCAAAAGACATGACCTCGGATTGTAACATTGACCTTTTAAGTTCAGCTCAATGATTTTGAGTTCTGATAAAGGCAGACGTATGTCGAAGTTCATTACAATGACCTCAAAGTAATTGCCAGAATCGATGGAATGATAATCGATCCCGTTGAAAGTCATCATTTGTTGACATCGGAAATAACATAATCATCTTATATGGTTCCCACACCCTGGGACACGGACCTCCTCTCAATGAGAGGGAGTGGGCCGTAATCACCACGCGGGCCCAGTGCGGGTTGGTAGATGTCACATGTCTTCAAAGTTTTGCACCTAGGACATGCTGGTTTCCTCACGAAATTTTCCTCCACCGTTTTGAGAGCAGTGCTAAAGAAATAATTTACACAAAGTAAAACGCCTGACGAATACGCTCAATCCTTATGATAATCCTGTATGAGAGGAAACCTGTGCCCAGCAGTGGGACGATAAAAAGGTTGATGAAAACGCCTGACGTTGTTCGAACCTATGAACTTGTAATTCGCGGCCGCTCCCACTAGGTCACTGCTACTCGGAAACAACAATACATAATATTTTATCCAGTGACAAATGAGAAGCAATGTAACGACTAAAAATTAGACGGTTTGTATTATTCTCGTAGATACTACTTAGTTATAATATAGTTTTTAATCTGAACTGTAAAATATGAAAAACTTACCCTAGAAGAGGACTTATTAGATAAGCTAATTAGTTTTAAATGTTCTTGAAATAAGGTATCTTCAACAAGTATTTACATCCGAATGTGACTTGTTAAAATTTACTTATTTATAAAAGTCGATAACTTATTAATGTGTAAAAAAAATTAAATATGTAAAAAAGAACTTTGTTACCTTACAATAAAGTAGAAACTTGATCTTTAGACTAGCTTATAATGTAACAAGAAAAGCGATATTACCGAATACTATCAAAATATGATAGATGATCCATCTCAAACACATAGGGACAGTGTTCGTAACTTGTGATGTCGATATTTAATGGTTCACCTATCAGGATTTTGAAAAATATTGCCAATATTACTAGCTCGCTTTACCATCAGCGATCGCATCACTGCTTACCAGCAGGTGGCACTGTGGTCAAGCGCTAGTATATAATTTATAAAAAAAATTCTTTGTTGTGAATAATATTATGATTTTTCAGATTTACAAAATCAAATAACACTACTGAAATGTTTGTCAATAAATTAAATTAACGTTTATGCACAGGCACACGAAGATGCTTGTATTGACAAACGTGTCATGTAATCGATCTCACCGTGATTTAGTAAAGTCATATTCAAAACAATGACATAGAAACAGAACTGGGTTGGTGTGTGAAGAAGACGTGATCTTATATATGCAATAGTATTGTATAATGTAAAAGAACTTTTCAAGTTTGTGAATGTGAGGCACCATGGACCAAATTTTTTTTTTTATATACAGTATGTTAACTAACAGAGGGCGTTCCCGTTAACCCGAAATAGTATAGCATACATACATGCTAAAAAAATATATCCATTCGAAAACAAAATGTTTTAAAATTTTTTCAATATGAAAATATTCAATAAAAATTTTAAATTGACATGTAAAAGAAACACACTGTACACGCAAACTTGAAAGACGGCAACGTCACAATTTATTTATGATACTACGCTACTATTTTGATTTAAAACAGGAGGTTTCAAATTTATTTTCAATTATATTTTTTTTTATTCGGATTATTTTATGCCTATTTTTCTATGCTGATATTTTTATTTTAATCTATTAATGATATATATTAACGAGTTTAAGGGAACGCCCTCTGTTATTTAACATACTGTATATATAACTTGTTTGACATTACGAGATTGGCAGTTGAGAGTTGTCATGCTCACTCAAATGTCTTGCTGATGGTGGCGCGTGTTGTTGGGTCATTTGGTTCCCTTCAATATGGTTGAGCTAAGTGGGGCTGATGCGCGCGTCATGCTCGTGAACGGGGGCCGTCAGTGGAGACTGGTCATCTCTTAGCTGCCAGTGGGCTTAATTCATTTTTATATTTTAATTAATTTTACATTGTGCTCACATGATAGAAGCAACATAAATATGTAACGAAGAAATGTAACCCATATATTATGATTTTAAAAGAGTGTCCATGGAGTTTCTTGCACGTTCTTCTCCATAGAGATCTACGCTTTGGAACGTGCAATTTAGCTTCACTTTTCTTGAACTGACCGACATTGGCTATTCAAAAGTACCAAGTGATGGTTAATTTGAAATAAACGATTTTGATTTTTATAATTTGTTATTGAATTTTGGTAACTTCGGATTTGGTAAATGCTGAAAATCACGCAGAAGAATCCGTGTACTACATTTCAAAGTCAATAAACCGTTAATATTTTAGTTAATAACAGTGTAGTGTGTTAGTTCTTCTTCTATTTAAAACATTTGGAACTTCTATTGTAGAATTCCTAGGAAAAATACACCAGTAAACAATTAAACCGATTTTGTGTCAATTAAACGAAGACACTAATAAAAAATCGGGAATGCACAAGCGAAGCCGCAGTAAAAAGCTTATCAAAATGAAGTAGGTAGTGAATAGCATCGAGATCTATGTCAAGGTAAGCGTTAGTGTTCACATGTCGATGACCCCACTCTAAGGTTCATTCTGATTCTGCTCCGCGCCTTGTTTAACGCATTGTATACATCTAAAACTGTAATTATCCTACTATAGATACTACACACTTACACAGCATCATTTATAATATCTAATAAAATTAACTGTCTGATTATTGTTCGTTTATTACAACAAAATAAACTGCATCGACCCAGTCTAGGTAAAGTTTTGCTACTAGATCGGTTCGTAAATTAAATGAAACATGAAAACCACAAAGAGAGATATTACAAAGATAGTTCGGTATGCTAATTACCTACTGAATTATAATCAAATTGCAGATATCCATAAATTAATTTATACATAAATGCCAATAAATGATGTCAAATATAGGCTTCGAAATGAAATAAAATTAGAATTGTATTATATTTAAAAATGGCAGTAAATGAAACCACAAAAAAGCAGCATACAAACCATTAATATAATTTTTTGTCATTAACAATTTTTTTTTGGTAATTTTCAAAACATTGTTTGGTAATTTTTTTGAAGTACTCAAAGTTTATAATATAAAACGTAATTGTTTTAACCATGACTGTTAAAATGTTTTTAAAGTTAAACCTCGGCGATGATGCTAAAGACTGGTAAATCATCATCATCAAGTGACAAAAATAAGTCTGATTGGGGTCACGAAGCGGTGCACTGCTCAAGGTTGCAAGAACCATTCGCTTTGAGATCAACCTATAATATTATATAATAAATGTTAAATAACTAAAAGTAACGACCTTGTGCAGTGATCACAGGTAATGGATTATATTGTATACCAGCTCACAAAGCAAACTAAGCAATTTATTACTTAACTAGCGGCCGCCAGCGACTTCGTTTGCGTGGAGCTAGTTATGCTCCGCTCCTGTTCGTCGCAGCATAATGTTATATAGCCTAAAGATATGATATGATTAATGGGCTATCCAACGCAAGAAAGAATTTTTCAAATTGGACCAGTAGTTCCTGAGATTAGCGCGTTTAAACAAACAAACAAACTCTTCAGCTTTACATATTAGTATAGATAAACATAATTTGTGTTTGGAAACGTGATTTATAAAAATGTGGGCGTGGTTTTGAATCGCTCTAAGGTTTTATGTTAAAGATTGTTTGTACATTTTCTATCCTTGTAACAATTGTGATATAACGGAACATTAAAGCGAGTCTAATGACTATAGTTGAAATAAGTAAGCGGAGACAGACAGGGAGAAAATATCTGTAAGAACTGTTCTATCACGCAAAAATCGTACTAATAAATATTTTGACTAATATATAGAAAGTAGGTACTACTTTTTTTTCTTTTTTTCTTACTCCTCCGCTATTCTTTTCTGATTAATTTCGTTGCGGGACTCAAGACAGTTGACTCGTTTCTCCGGGACTCGTCGAGCTTCATTGCTTGGCGTTTCTCTGGCGGTCTCCACTGTTGATTCTGGCTTTCAGGAGTTGCAGTGGGTGGGATAATGTGTAGCGGGCTTTGTCCCAAAAAAATAAAACAAAAAAATAAAGGTACTACTTAAGGAGAAAAAAAAATATTATGGAAACAAAATTTTACACCTAAATAAAAGCTTCCAGCTATAAAAGGCAAGGGTCTTTTAAGAATCTGTTCATCTAGTTTGGTACGATTTACTTTTCTATTAATTTATTAAACGTTCTATTTAGCTTATAGTTTGCTTCACCAGGCCCTGCTATCATACGCTTGACATTTCCCCATTTCCTTATCCCCGTCGGAGCGCATACCTTACAACCGTACCTTGCATCTCACGTACTATCTGTGAGTGTACCATGTCCCAACACTCCCACTCGTCGCAATTCGCTTGCAGTTGCTGCAATTGGTAGGTATTTGGTATGCTATGCGCGGGCGTCGGTGCTGACCTCTGTGTTCTGTTGAAACTGATAGGCTCGCATTACGTTTCCTCACAGTTCGCTGCAGTTGGCACTTTGTGCGTAGTTGGCGTTTCAGGACACGCTTAATGACATTGTGCTTAATCGATTTACGTGTGATTCGTACGTACGGATTTTTTCAAGCATAATATTTTTTAGGATAAACATATAAACATCATTGTGTATACAAGGCACCGACATCAAAATTATAGATAAAAGACAACAAAATAAAAATTTCAGAGTTTATTTATAAATAACTTTGTTAATAATTCCAATGAGAGTTTTCGAGCACGTGAACACGGCTCTGCCGACTGCCGACTACGAACTGCCGAGCCTTTTACATAATTATGTTGAGGTCAACTTCAATCAAACTGGCTTCAGCTCTAAACTATTCTTAAGAACTTGCTTTTAACGTTTTTTCCGTTAAATTCCGGATTTAAACAGAGTTCGAGAGAACGAAGGTGTGACGTTAATGACGTATACAATGAAGAGGTTTCTAATCAGTGCAAGTGGAGGTGTGGCAACACCGGCGACAGCGGTAACGGTCAAGTTGCGCGCGCGCCGATTAGCTGATGTACTGACGCAACATGACAACGTGACGCCGTGACGCGTCTTACACGACACATTGCATATCGAACACTGTCGTTTGAATGTTTGTATGGTGTTACCTGTTATTATTAATCGTTTACTTGGAATAGCTTTGATATAAATTGTTGCGGCTGATTGTATTTCCGCCTTGTGCGGCGCGTTTGTTCGATTGGGTAGTAAGCATATAATACAAATGGGTCATTGTCAAAACAGGGTTCAGATGAAAAAATAAAACAAAATCAGTTAATTTTAAAGAATTTGTCCTTTATTTAATAAAAGAGGTCAATTGTAACAATAATAAATTATTGTTTGAGATCAAACTTAACAATTAGAATAGTTATTTAAAAAAAACGTTTTTATAGGTCCACCGAAAAGACACAGATGTCTACCGAATGTACTAAAAGTGTAGTTTAGCAACAATTTTAACATAATAATAGAATCTTTTTTCTATAATATTAATCCAATCGTCTCAGAAGAAACGATAAAAAAAAAGCCAACGCAGTATCATTGAAAAGTAAATTAAAATAAAATAAATCCCTTTGTCCACCAAAAATATTATGTCTTCTTGGTGGACATAATATCTTCATCCTCGGATGACGACCAAAAATGACAATGCGTCTGGTGAACTTTTATCGGAGTTCCAGGTCTTGAAGTAGGTGGTGAACATGAACTGTCGGAGTAAACATCAGCAAACTTAAGGCGTTTTCGACTTTTGAGGCCATGCAGGATCTTGGAGCAGGTTGGTTTTTCTAAATCATTGCTTTGAGTCTCAGTAACTGTTGGGCTCAACTTTTTCCTGTCTATAGAGTTGAGCAACTGTTGGACTATTGGAGTTCAATTAGGACTCATTAATGGGCTTGGTAGACTTGGTAAAGGGCTGGGAATAGAACACTGAACTGGGGTGGGAGCAGGTATTTCAACGTGCATATTGTGTAATGGTAAGTCAAAACTTATACAACCTAAGTCATAGTGATGACATATAGCACTTGGATGGCAAGTAATGCAGCTTAATCTTCGTAAGTGCAGGGTTCTTGGTTCGCGTTTGTCCCATGTAACTTGATGCACTTGCATAGTACCACGAAAAGGGCGGATATCGCAGTTTTGAATTTTGATTTCAATGTCTTTTGCAATAGTATCGTCAATCTTAATTACTTCGATTCCTTTACAGTTCTCATGCATACATTCTATGAACCCATCAATGTTGCTTACATCATTTCCTTTTGCTACATACTTATCAGCCGTTCGTTTGAGGCAACCTCCTATGCCATCAGGGGCCCCTTTACCATGGCCACTCTCGCTAAAGTGCCACATTATATTATCTGCCTGTGTTTCTTTGCCCAAGTATGCCCCAAGTAAATAAAACATGGTCTTATTTTTGTACTGTGTAGAGGGACCATCGCTTAAAATATGCAAAAATTTAAGATTTGGCATTAGTGTCTTTATTCCATATCCATTTGTTTCGTAGTTGTCTTTGCTGTCTATCTGATAAATCATTTATCGTCTTAATTTCTCCTAGTGTTTTTTTTCTATGGTAGTACTCTCTATCCTTCTTCCGCTTTTCTTCTAATGCTACTGGATCTTTCTTCAATTTTTCTCTTGCTCTCCTCATACTTAACTTCTTCTGTTCGCGTCTTCTTTTCTTCTTCTCATCTTCAGTCAATTTATTTCTAGTTCTAGCCATTGTCTGTGGGTAAAGAAAAGAGGGAGCCTAAGCAAGGCACAAAGCACAAACGAAACTATTTATTATTAAAGTGGAATACAAATGTTTCACGTATAAGTCAACTGCAAGCCGACATGTTTAGTCATTGTCTAGAAATAATCTGACTTCACCCTGATGACTTTTGAATGCGATGGAAAGATATCGGTCAAGGTAAAAAAAAGTAGCTTACTTTATTTGTGTGTTCCTTTTTACGTGTTGTTGATATTATTCCGCTTTAATAATAAATAAAGAAACAGCGAACATGGCACATTCAATGTAAAACGCCAAAAACAGTATCCACAATAATAATATTACTCGTAAAAACCGCCTCCCGAATGCAATATTTCTATTAAGCAGTTAAATATCTAATTCGCATTAACAACCACATGCAAAACCAGAGTGCACAAAACAAAAATAAAATATTTCATCCACTTGGTGGACATTCATCTTTTTGGTGGACACAAATTCCACCGAAAAGATGTCCACCAAATGGATTTTTCTGAGAAATTATTTCATTCCAAGCATTATTTTGAGGTTATGTTATAATCACCAGTATTTTTAGATAAATACTTTAGAAATCTAACACATAACGTAAAGTTATGAATTATTAAGGCTTCACTTACCAAAATACACAAGGAACCGAAAAGATATACTCAACTTTGACACCACCAGCTATTTTTAAACAAGGAGCAATAATTTCGTTCGTATGCGAGCCGCGTCAAAATGGCGCTGGACGTGATCAGCTGAGTATTGGACGCGTTCGTGAATAACGTTTCGTTTACAAAATTTTATTATTTTCATAATAATTTTTATAAATGAATTAAGTCCACCAAATAGATGTAGATTTTAGTAACAACATTGCAACTTACAAAAAGTGTTTTTATTTTAATTCGTTATTTTTTATTCTGAGTTATTAAAGTATTTAGAATATCTATTTTGGGAAAACATATTCAAAGGTTAACTTTCTATATCAGTTTTCATTATATAATTGAATTTGGATGAAGAGGGAGAGTGGTAACAGCCCACCGAAGCGGACTTTTCTTTCGAAATTGTTTAATAACTACTTTATTTTAGTTTTATTTGAAATTACGCATATACATTTTGAAGTATTGAATAGTTATCTATACTATAAAATATGAACCTGGTATTTTATTAACGTTTATGTCTTTTTTTTCTGCTTGTAACACAATTTTAGGCGGTTATGACAATGACCCAAATATATTTGACGTGACCCCTCTTATTTCTATTTTGTTTGCTTCATTTCTTGCAGACCATAAGAATATTTAGCAGATTATATTTCTTAAAACTTCATTGTTTAATTTTTTTTTTTTTGTTTGTTTTTTTTTTTCATAATGATCTAATCACGTTATCTTCTTTCTACATGGAAAAGGAGAAATCCCACCAAATATTCTTGGAGACCCAGAAGTGAAAGCTTCTGTTGTCTTTGATATTTTGATAGCAGCTATTTCATTTTAATTGTTCTCTGCTTACCATCAAGCGGGATCGCAGTGACCACAAAATTATATCATTAAAGAGAAAAAAAATGTGATAGCAATTAAATTAATATTGATGTATTAAATTAAATCAGCTGAATCCGGTTAACTGGAAACCGACCCAACATTGTTGGGAAAAGGCTAGACGGGTGATGACGATGTAATTGATACAGTTTTTGTCGAACCATGCACAAGAACGAGATGGAATAGTGGTGGATTTTCAATTTATAATACATCCATCCTGGACGCCACCCTGGCCTGGTTTGTTTTACAGGCTTCGTTGCATGCATACAAATTGAAAATATAAATAACATTATCTGAAAACATAAGAACAGCAACCATTAATGGAGAGTGGATGGTTTCTTTTTCTCATGAAGCGTATGCGGGCCGGCCCGAACAGCCTTCTGAGTGTGTTCGTGGACCGCTGGGACTCGCCGATGTGGCGGCACTGGATGCGACTACACACTACGGGTGGTCGCGTCCTGGGTTTGGCATAACTTGGCTCTTCTGTGCGGTTCCACTTGAGTATGTCTGTTTTGTGTAAATTACTAATAATAGATTTATAAGGTTTTATTTGTATTTATTTTTTTTGTTTGTATCACAAACATTATATGGACTACGTCTGAAATAAATTATTATTATTATTAATTTTAAACAAAGTGAGTAAACAGCAAACTACCATAAAATTATGTAAGCCATACAATTAACATTAAACAGAACCTCATGGAGTAAAAGTTAATAATAATAATAATAACAGTACATAACAGGTGCTAATAAGTTTCACTGCGCCTTAAGTTGCGCGTGCGCTTGTTAGCGGGATACATCGGTGACGTGAGGTACCAGCGATGAGCGATAGCGGAGGAGGTCAAGGTAACTTGAGGGTCAAAGTTCATAAAGATGCGTAAAAGTTAGGAGGTAGAATTAAAGAAATAGTGAGTTTCAGACCTGTTTGGTTGGTACGAATATTCGCATCCACTTCCTCAATAATCAAGCCATGCGGGTGTGAATGTCATACAAGTTGTGACAAGTAACAAATTAGGCAGGGCCGACTAACGGCGCGTGCCGTTCGCACGCGGCAATGACCAATGGGAGCGAAGAAATTGGTGACGAGATCTGACGCGTTTGTTGTCATCGTTGACAGTTAGTTGAAATCATTACGTATTTGTTTGCGCCGTGGTCGTCGTTGTCGTTTGGTGTCGAATAGATACTATAGAGTATAGACAGATGAGTGATTTTGTGATACAGCAATTGTGTGTAAATACTTAATTGTTCATGGGAAAACTTTATGATAGTTAAACTTATTAACTTTCAAACCACTGAATCAGCATTCGTATCCGCGAAAGTGAAAAAATCGCAAAATTGCATCTGCAACATTCCTGCTATATGATTTTTAATTTTACAAGTAAGCTAGGTATTTTTGTAGTTCAGTATTTGTTGAATCTATCTATGAAAATGGCCTTGCTAAATTTATCTGATCTTTCAAGAAATCAAAATCAAAATTGTGTAGTTCAAATTAAACATCCGTTGGTGCTTTTGAATAGTCAATGTCTGTCAGTCCAAGAAAAGTGAAGCTAAGTTGCACGTTCCAAAGCGTAGATCTCTATGGAGAAGAACGTGCAAGTAACTCCATTTACAGTGAAGACCAAAAGTCGAGTTACAATCTCACAAAACTATGGCCAAGCAATACTAGTTGTAGTTACGACCTTCTTCTATAATAAAGTTTGATACACACTTATACACTTTGACAACTTGCTGCCCGCTTATGATTGTTAGGTACTACTTACTAATTTCAATGCTCACAGTAAGTGTTTAAATCGCCTAGCGGTTCTCGTCTTGATATGCGTTCAAGGTGGTTCGAGTTCAAATCTAATAACTTACAAAATATTTTTGAAATGTTTATTGGTGAGTTATGAATGCTGACAACAAAAATATGTAAAAATACCGATCCGCAACTTAACGATGATAATTTATTTTAAGATTTTTTCTATATTAGAGTCATTAAAAAAGATGACGGTAGATTTGAAACAAACTGAACAAAAAATATTCCACTACCTACAATAACTATTATTAACTACAATAACTCAAATAATATTACTTAGCTGTTGTTGGTTGGTGAACATATAGTTACGAGTTCGTGTTATTAGTTTTACTTTTTTAATCAATATGCAGGCATATGCAGCAATATATCTCAAATATCATAATATGAAACCGGCTTTTGTGTAAGTTGTTTTTATTATTATTTGGGTAAGGTGCAAACCAATCTCTTGTTGAAAGTGTGTAATAAATTTGTTATTGTTTTAGAGAAATACTGTAAGCCAAAGTCAAGAGGTTGGAGGACGAAGGTGGCTTATGTGTCGAGACAAGTGGAACGAAACAACAATATTTACCGTTGAATAAACCTTTGAATCTTGCGAAGAAGAGAGGTTGCATTTGTGGTTTAAAAATAAACTGGCGATACTGGTGGAGACTTATCGAGCTAAACAAAAAAAAACAATTTATAACAATCACAGTGCAGAAGTGTCCTACAAAGTGTTTTAAATATATGTCATTATATATCGTAATAACAGACTCTAAACCAACTCGTAAAGTAATTTAGCTAAGTGACAGTAATATGTTCGGTTGGCTTAATGGCTAACAGATGTCGCCTTTTGCAATTTCAATACAAATTACTTTTGGTAAATTATAAAAACAATAATTTCGGAATTCGATAAGAAATAAGTTCGTTTACTTTTGAACTAAGAAAGCGCTTGAAGATTATAATCTCATGCCTTGAAACTCCGAAAAAAGGCACTGCAGGATGGCATGCTATACACGCAAAAAAATTGTAAATGTAATAAGCACTATTTTGTGTTCTAAATAAAGATTATTTTATGATTGTAATAATATTCAGGTTAAGCTTCAATCCTCTTTTCTTTAAGAAAATGAATAATTAAGCTATAGCCTCTTTAATGATAACATGTAATACTATAACTTTCATATCTAAAAACCAAAAATGTTTTTTATATTTTTTACCATAATAATATCATAAGTTTGTCAAAGATTACTTTTATATAAAATTTTACAATGCTGCCATTTCAACGTTTGTTTCATTTATTAGTATAAGTATATCTATACTGAATAATATATAACTTTATAATATATTGCATTATATTATTTATTATATTACATCTATAGTAAACTAAAACATATAATAAAAACCTATTTTGGTATAAATATTCAGTAAATTTTCCTATTCGTTTAAATATTATTTGCAAACATTTTTATTTTAAAATACAAATCAGTTATCATAATTTTAAATTATATGAAACAACAAAAAGATTTGCCGTTATTAAGGATCGAAACCACAATCGCTCGCTTATGATAGACCATTGTTAAGTGCGGCCGCTAACTTAACTTCAAATGAAGTAACGAAATTTTGCATTACTTTAAAGAAAGATGAAGACTGCGATAATAAAAATAATGCGTTAGTGTGCGTGGCCGGTTTAGCGCAGGCGTCAGTAGTCTTTAAGGTGGGAATGGACTTCTACAGCTGATTGTACAATCTTTTAAAATCATAATATGGGTTACATTTCTTCGTTACATATTTCACAATGTATAAATATAAAAAAATATTAAGAGATAGAAAACGAATTACGCCCACTGGCAGCTAAGAGATGACCAGTCTCCACTGACGGCCCCCGTTCACGAGCATGACGCGCGTATCAGCCTCACTTAGCTCAACTATTTTCATGATTAACCATAAAATCATGGTAGCAAAATCTTATGCACTATTGAAATAAACAAATAAAAATTGAATATTTGGAAAACAATAAAAAGGGGGAATGGTATCTCTTCCAAACCTACAAAATTGTCTGTGGCTGTGGAGCAGGACTGGCATTTAGCCAAACATTTTTATCAAGGATATAATCTTCCAGTTTATAATATGCTTGCTTACACAGCGTGCGTTCAATGCATGTTTTAAATTTAGACTCATTGAGTTGTTGAATCGCTAGCGGTACTTTATTATAAAATTTTACCCAGTACTCCATAAAAGAACTACTTACTTTAGCCAATCTGAACAGAGGTTGATCTAAATTGTTTCTATTCCCAGTATTAAAATTGTGCCTGTCACTTATCTTATTAAAAAATCTTAAAGATAACCCCAATTTAAGAAGAATAAATTTGTTGAATGACAATGTACTGGTACATTACTAGTGGATATATGAATTACCATGAGATACGAAATTCGATGGTATTCAGAAATGTTTTTCTATCTTGTTTCACAACTATGCATGTTTCTCAAAACGATTGCAAATTATACAAATTTAGCATAAAATCTTTATATTAACGTAACCGGGATTGAACTTGACCGCTTGTCGCTTGCGCCGCGACATTGTCATAACAGCGCTTGCGCAACACGTGCACAGCCTACTGGGACGCACTTTCTCTGCCCGGCGTGATCATGTGTGATCGTACCAGTTTAGAGGCAGGTTGTAATATTAATTACTGATTGTTGATATGGCACAAAGTTCAGTAGATGTTGCTGGACGTATGTAGCACAACATGCTACTACAATTTCTTTAAAAGATTTTAAATTTTATCGATTAAGTATTATGGTTCAAGGTTGACTGGGAAAATAAGTGACTAACTTAGGACTTAAAAAATGCGCTCTTTGTTACATTAAGCTGACATGCTAAATACGGAATTCTAAAAACGGGCCTACGAAGGACGGTGATAACTAAAGAAAGATACTTTCCAGCTACACATAGAAAGTTCGAAAAAATGTTGTCACTTGAGTCCCACCATGAGCAGTGTGAAGGGGTTGTCACATGGAGTGATAACTAGGCAGGGCAACTTCAAGTTTCTACGGCTAAATACATGTCGCCTGCAAGTATTTACGTAGATATTGTAGGTACGTTATGGACAATGAACAAATTTCAATGACAACGAGAGACTAACTGAACAATTCGACGATTTAATAGCTCATACCCGTCCTATGTAGGGTCGGGTCGGGACGGTTATGGAACTCAGGGAAAATCTTAGCAGCGCCAAGTAACGCAAAGTAGGTACAGCGCCATCTCTCGGATTGCAAATTTATACAAAGTAGACGGGTTTAAATGCTGGATTTTCGGTGGTAATTCTGGATTGCGTGAATAGATTTTAAATAATATTTTTTTTACTGGAAAGAATACACTTTAGGGGCGGGTTGTTTCAAACGGTTGGTTATCGTAACATACGTACGTCAAAAAGTTACGTCCGTTAACGTAACTTTGATGATGTTTAACGTTCGTTAAATGCCGGGGCTACATTAGCAGGCGAAGATTCGTGTCGCGTTGGCGCGCAAAATATCTGTTGTCCTTGTCAGAGATACACGATGTTCTTCTCATTGGCCGGCGAAGATTCAGAAATCGGCCTACGGCAAATATTCGTTGTTTAGTTGTGCGGCCGAGACGATGGAGGAAGCAGTGGCTTTGCATTATATGTCAATAAATTATTATTTATTACATGTTTACACAACAAATAAAACAAAAAATATGCAAAAAGAATGTCAGTCCTACTTCAAAGTCTGGACGACACTGAAGTGACGTAGGTGTGACTACTCCAGCGAATATTGTCGCGACAAGTCCTTTGAAGCGCGCCATTTTACCGACATGCGTTGCAACGATGTACCCGGCCACATACATCGCCCCAGGAAATTTTATCTAGGCGACTGTCATGTGCTGTAGTTTATCTAACTTTCTTGGTATTATTGTTTATTGTTCTGGGAAATAACTTCGTGCCATTTTATAAATTAAGTCCGTTTATACTAGAAAACTGTGTACCTATAGAAAAGCTATACTTTGGCGAAAAATGGATACATTTTATTTTTATTTTATATATTTGGGACAAAAAACAATTATATGTTACAATATTAATAGCCGGCTAAGGTATAATACATAGTAACCAAACATAAACATTGTCGTCCTCCGGGGCGCAGCGGTCAACACGCCTGCTTGCGACGTGGAGGCCCCGGGTTCGAACCCCGGCCAGGTCATGATGGAAAACGATCATTTCCTGATTGGCCTGGGCCTTGGATGTTTATCTATATATGTATCTATTATAAATATATACACACCAAAGTAAGTAAATTACTACACTCACTCGTACTACTACATACACTTAAACATAGTTACTATGTTTAAGGCCTTAATAAGTAGGTATATGTTAAACATTGCAATCTAACAAAACACGTATATTCTATAATGTAGGTAAACATATTTTTTTTTAGAGAACGGAAAAAAAATAAAACATGACGTGTAAAAGTGATCAGTGATCCTACTTGCTTAATAAACGATTTCATTTCATTTCACTAACTTCACAAAAAATGAGAAAGATCGCTTTCAATCTTCGCTTGAAAAATATAAAGATGTGTTGTTCTGTAAAGAAACAGACAACAACAGTAATATAAAAAAAAAAAAAACAGAACTTGGGCTGCTAAACACCTTTCTTTTTCTTTTTACGGTACTTGTATCATCATCAGATGAACTACCTACTATCGTCAATTAGAGACCAAACTCGCGAATACAAAAGGGAGTTTATGTTGTTTTCACTAATTGACACCACGGCGGACTAAACACAACTTGACATAAGTTACGTTAACCAGTGCTCAGAGCATCGGTTAAAGTAATCGTATTTTTTTGCGTGCGTTGACGTTTACGTATTGTGAAACAACTCATTTTTTGACTTGACGATGGTTAGCACCATTTTTAACTTTGACGCATGCGTTAAGTGAACGTGAAACAACCCGTCAGTTATCGTAATCATATCTTTTTTTGCGTGCGTTAACGTTTACGTATTGTGAAACAACTCATTTTTTGACTTGACGATGGTTAGCACCATTTTTAACTTTTACGCATGCGTTAAGTGAACGTGAAACAACCCGCCCTAGGAATTGAATTTTTAAAACATCTAAACTAAGACAACAAATATGCTTGCATATACGGTTAAATTATAAACTTAGTTCAGAAATTATTTTGACAGCCTCCGTGGCGTAGTGGCAGCGAACGCGGCCGCTGCGCAAGGAGGCGCGATTTCGATCCCCGCGCAGTGCAAATATTTGTATACATGAACATGAATATTTGCACTGGTCTGGTCGTGCCTCGGAAAGCACGTTAAGCCGTTGGTCCCGGTTCCCATACGAAGATCTAATGGCAGTCGTTGAGACGGCAGTCGCTTCACCGAAAATATTGAAGTTTAAGTAGTCAAAATCAGCAGTTAAACTGGTAAAGCGGACGCCGGACACCAAAAGCTGAAAAAGCTTCGGATGCGACTAGGATTAACGCTGAGATGGTGATAATGGCTTATTAGTAATGTTAGAAGTAATTAATTTTAATAGAACACGTGGTCGGGTCAATTCATCAGATTCAGAGTTCGAGTTCTCGTTGTGACGGTGTAATTGTATGACGTCAGATCATGAATGAATTGCCAAGTTAGTTATAATTAATGTTAAAAGGAAAAACTTTCACTCATTATTGTATAATACTTCGTGAACCATTATCTTGAGTCATGTTGATTTAATGAGTTCCTATAAAGTAGCTGTATACAATATTATGTTATACATAATATACCTACTTGGAAGTGTATAATTTATTTGTTTCGTTGGAACACGTGCCTTTTTAAATGCTTTCGAGGTTCAAGAAAAAGTTTAAGCATGGACCTATAATATTCCCAATGTTGGGATACAGACTGTTGTTGACAGCCTCCGTGGCGTAGCGGTAGCAAACGCGGCCGCTGTGCAAGGAGCCACGGGTTCGATCCGAACAAGGGTTCGACGAATATTTGCAATGGTCTGGTCGTGCCTCGGAAAGCACTTTAAGCCGTTGGTCCCGGTTGCCATACGAACATCTAATGGCAGTCGAAAAGTCCAACAATTGGTCTAACTACAATGCTTCGATATTGCCTTCGGGTTGTGGAGGTCAGACGGCAGTCGCTTCACGGAAAATATCGAAGTTTAGCCAATTTCAGCAATTAGACTGGTAAAGTGGACCCCAGACTCCAAAGCTGAAAAGCTTCGGATGCGACTGGGATTAACGCTGAGATGATGATGATGACTGTTGGGACCACATAAATCGAATAACACTTGTTATTACGATTTCTGTGCTTGGGACACAGACTTCCTCTCTGTGGCAGGAAGTGGGTCATAATTCACTACATGCCGGTTTTATCACGATGTTTTCGGAACAGTGCTGATTACTTTATGAAAAGTAAAGCACCTGTGGGTTCGAATCCACGACTTACAACTTACTTTTGAGCCATCACTGCTTTGGGAAGGAAACATGAGCTAAGCACCACAACCGGTAACACAGTGCATGCGATCGAGATTTGCATCGGTAATCAATTCGATAACAATCGTAATAGACTCGGTATTCAACTACAAACTACTCAAGTTCGATAATCGTCCATAACCTTTCATCGAACAAGGTGAAGAACATATCGCACGCATCGGCTACTCTAATAATTGGATCTAATATAAACCTAGTTAAAGACGGAGATATGCGGTTAAGCATAAATATTACAATACCTGTTTGGTAAGGGTCAAGATGGTTGAACGATAACTTTAAGATACCAAATTCATGGGTCAACAAGGGTAGGGGGTGGCGTACTACGCAGTTGGGGTCAGCCTCGAGGGTAGCTAGTTGTCGCCAAACTGGACTAAATTGGCGGTTCATCATCATCATCAACCTTTTTATTGTCCCACTGCTGGGCACAGGCCTCCTCTCATACGAGAAGGATTGAGCGTAATCACCACGCTTGCTCAATGCCTGTGGGCGGTTTCAGACTTAAAGTTAATTAAAATAATTATTATTGGATAATTAGCGGTCATTTAAAAGAAAGGAAATACATGATATTATGATACTAGGCTTGCATAGGACTAGGTATAATATTATAAGTTATGTAACTATCCTGATTGGGGGGTCCAATACTGCCAAAAAATGAACACGTGTAAAAAACAGTGAATAGCTCATTTAACAGCCGACATAAAGTTTGACGCATACGGAGGACGAAATAGGCTATGTCCAGCAGTGGGCTCTTAAAGGCTCATGGTGATGCTAATAGGGCGTGAATGAAGGGCGAGATTAATGTCGATTGTCATGCAAAACTTATTGGCTGGTTAAGAAGGAAGAACTCACTGTATTTTAATTTAAACGGAAGAGAGTAAGTACGGAGAGGCGTTGTTGTCATATGAAGATACAAACTACAAACCCACTTAGTAACATTCCAAAGTTACATCTATATCAGTAACAGCTCATCAAAAAACTCTTAAAATGGGGCCCACAATTATGTTCTTTATAAATGTGGTCATAAAAACAAACTCTATCCATTTAAAGTACCAACCAGGGGACTTCGTATCATTAAATCCCAAAAACTTCAGTGTTATCATGTTATCACAAAATGAAATAAAAAGTAACGCAGTTGGAACGGAATGTGGGTTATGGTAGGAGTACAATAAATATTTGTTCGGCTCAATGACCCGACCAACTACAAAAACAAAATATATGTTTAAGATGGTGTCTTTTTGTGTTCCCGTATTATTATGTTAAATTGTGAGATCTGATAGTTAATCCTAGTAGAGTGATCGGATTGAAGTCTTCCGCCTTGAGCAGTGGCAAGGTTGATAAAAAAGATTTAGATAAATGAATGATTCATTCAACCTCGTTTAGAGATCGATTTATATGATGCCAAGTGTGCAAAGAACTACTTTCTATTAATTTTCGTACGCCATTTTTTATTTCTTATAACGACACTATTGTACGAGGTAAACCTCTAATGGTAAGTGACTTTTTTTAAATGCATTAAAATTAATAAATCTAAATTTTCTCAGTTAAACCTCACGAAAAGTTGTTGTTACTGCGAAGGTGTCTAGAAGGTACTAGAAGTTGGCTCAGAATAAGCGTTTCATTATAAAATTATATCTATGTGCTATTATACAGTATGTGAACTAACAGAGGGCGTTCCCGTTAACCTGAAATAGTATAGCATACATACATGCTAAAAAAAATATTTCCATTCGAAAACAAAATATTTTTAAAATTTTTCCAATAAGAAAATATTCAATAAAAATTTTAAATTGACATGTAAAAGAAACACACTGTACACGCGAACATGAAAGATGGCAACGTCGCAATTTATTTATACATGACGACTACTATTTTGATTTAAAACAGGAGGTTTCAAATTTATTTCCAACTAGCTTTCCGCCCGTGGCTTCGCCCGCATGGAGTTCGGTTATATCGCGCTTTTTAGATTTCCCTCGGGAACATCATTTTTTTCCGGGATAAAAGGTAGCCTATGTTCTTTCTCAGGGTCTAAAGATTATCTGTGCCAAATTTCATCAAAATCGGTTGAGAGGTTTAAGCGGGAAAGCGTAACAGACAGACAGACAGACAGACAGACAGACCGACAGACAGACAGACAGAGTTACTTTCGCATTTATAATATTAGTATGGATTAGAATTTTTTTTTATTCGGATTTTTTTATGCTTATTTTTCTATGCTGATAATTTTATTTTAATCTATTAATGATATAGGTATATTAACGAGTTTAAGGAAACGCCCTCTGTTATTTAACATACTGTGTATTTGGTAAATGAACCGACACATCCTGAATATTTTTGTAAAGTTAACATGACAATGACGATTTTAAAGATTGCTTTGTTTAATTTGCTTTGTTTGTACTTACACGTACTTAATTATACCTACTCATTATATCCTGATTTTTTGCACATGATTAAGTGATTCTCGCGGAACACAGAATACTATTGATTTGGCATTAGATTACAAAGAGCTGACGTAATTCGAGTATCCAACAAGATTGTCGAAGTTGAGAATATATTTACCTATGTGATAATGATAACATACAGGATAATAAAGGGTAGAGTAGAGTGCAGGATAGGTTGCAGCTTCTTACGTACAAAATAAGAACTAAAGATCAAATATCAATCGTCTTTGAAGTTTTGACTTTTAATTTTTTTCATAAGCTGCCGAATCTATACTAATATATAAAGCTGAAGAGTTTGTTTGTTTGTGCGCGCTAATCTCAGGAACTACGGGTCCGATTTGAAAAATTCTTTTTGCGTTGGAAAGCCTATTAATCCAGGAAGGCTTTAGTCTATATAACATCCCGCTATGACCAATAGGAGCAGAGCAGTAACAAAAAATGTTGCGAAAACGGGAGCTAACGCAGCCGTACATATTGCCAATAGGAGCTGAGCATGACTAATTCCACGCGAAAGAAGTCGCTGGCGGCCGCTAGTAGTATACATTATACCACATTATTTTTTGTTTATGTGAAAACCGAAATACGTGTCCAGTATTTTTAAGTAAAGAATCTATGTACAAAATTTCAAAAACATATCATGAAAAACCACAAAGTTATGAGCTTGTTATCCTACTTGGCTGTCCCAACAAAAATATGATCCACGCTCTGCATGGGTGGGCGCAGGGTGCGTTGACCTCTGGCGTCAGCTGTTGAGCGGAAGTGCGCAGTACTATGATTTACCATGCGTGCTCAGTAACCACATTGCAACAATTTCTAAATGAATTTGGGAAAAAAATATAACATGGTGTAAAAATGATTAGATTCGATTCAGTTGCTTATTCTGAACAAAGTATATTCAGGTTTCGCATGAACAATAAATAAAGTTGTATATGATACGTACCCGTGCCCGCGACCTCGTTCACTCGTATGTTGTATAACAATACTGTATGTCTTTACTGATTATTTTTCTAAAATAAAAATAGTATAGGTAGGCTACTCATTTTAACAATGGCTATCTGTCAGTGAAAGTCCGGTCTAAATTGGTCCAGGAGCTTTGTAGATTAATTGCCTTCTCATGCAAGTAAAAATCAAAGGATTTATAAAGAGATATACCAATTACAAGCACTTTTCATTTGTCAAAGGGGCTTCTTCTTCTTCATCAGCCTATAGATGTCCACTGCTGGACAAAGGTCTCTCTTAAGGCTTTCCACGATGACCGGTCGTGTGCTGCCTGCATCCATCGGCTTCCCGCGACCTTCACTAGATCGTCGGTCCACCTTGTTGGGGGCCCCCTACACTGCGTCTTCCAGTACGTGGCCGCCATTTGCGCGCCCTTGCTGCCCCATCGGCCATCAGTTCTATGAGCAATGTGCCCTGCCCACTGCCACTTAATTTTAGCGACTCTATGAGCTATGTCGGTGACTTTGGTTCTTTTGCGGATCTCCTCATTTCTGATTCGACTCTGAGTAGGTATAGCTCTTTCCATAGGGTCGGACAGTCAGAAAGCTAGTTACTCATTTGAAAGCGTAGGTACCTATGGAGAACGAGGGGAACCTCCACGAACACACTAATTTTAACAATATATTTCATTACAATACAGCAGTGTTTCCCAAACTTTGTTGTACTGTGACCCGGTATATTTCATCCTCCTCCTTCGTGACACACTTAAATTTTTAGATACAACTAAAATCGGTATTAGGTAAAATAAAATGCAAATATTGCTAAATGTTTGTAGGTACGCCGGCCGAGCGATCATATTGCCTCGTTAAAATCAAGAAATAAAATCGACCATCCTAGTACTTATTTAAAGTCGCAGCATTGCCGGTAAGTATTGTAACTAAAGCTGCTGCGACCCGGTTTTTTTTGGCGACCCACCTGATGGGAAACGCTGCAATACATAATTCAAGGATGAATTTATCCATGTGAGAAAGAACGCAGAAAACCGTGCATTTAGTACAAAGCTGCTATTTTGCGATTAAAACAGATACCCCAATTTAATTTATATATTGTTTAGAACTTTAGATATACATTATCAATCATTTGTTCTAAATCAAAGCCCACTCCACAAAACCAGTAGGAAACATTGAAAAGAAAGCCGACAGCAAATTGTACCACTAAATCAGCGGTAATGAGAAGCATACGTACTGGCGTTACGCCATAATGACCCCTAGGCATATGATTACAAGCGTTAATACGGCGTGAAAGGGAACTAGGGGCAAAGACCCCATCCTTGACGCTTTCACTCCATAGGAATATTACATAATAAGGGGAAGTGCGTTTGTTTTCGAGAATCTCAGATTTTTGATTCAACGTTCTAAAGTTCCGGTGGTTAAAATTAAATAGGTATGGGCCGAATGTTCGACATTCGGCAGGTTAATCGTATTAAACTCTATAAATTTATAAGAATAAAAGACAAGACAATATAGTATGCAATATTTCTTAACTTTTATTCTGTCTATGTAAAGAGATATACAGTAATAATATCTTATATCGCTTTTATGTGAAGCTTCAACGCAATCGACGAGTACAGACTTTAATTTATAAAATGCACGTTAGTGCGTGCATAATCCTGCTAAATATTCGGTTTAGCAAATTTTTTACCGAATATTCGTATTAGGTGAAAGCCGTAGTCAGGCTGTCAGTAGGTTTCAGTTTAAACTTTTGGTCGTTTTTATGGACCTAAATGATTTTCTTCTTTTATTTTCATTCTTATTGGGGGTATGTGCTAAGTTTGTTAAGACTACGTGGGTGTCTAAATAAGTGAAGCGATAAATCAGTAGGCAGAGAAGTTTCTGTTACGTTTAGCGGAAGTAAAATTAACGGAAGTAAAATGCTTGGAGTACGGCAAAGTGAGTTTGATTGCCGTGACTGGGTTCAACCACAGGTTCAAGTTCTTACAAATACTTCATAATCTGTGGTTACAATTTTACTTTCGTTCCGAGGGATGTTGATTTATTTCAACAAGATTTCGTTTATGAGGAAGAAAAAAGCTATAACCATGTTATGACGGTATTCTCAAGAATGCAGACAAGTGACAAAGTTGATGGAATTTGTATTTGTGTGTGTACAGAAAAGTTTGTATACACTTACTTACGGCTTTAGTAAAAATTTGAGTAGCGGTGGCCACGACTTACAAGTTGTAGATCGTAGGTTCAAACCCCGTCAGGCGTATTACTTTGTGAAAATTATTTCATCATCACTGCTCTCAAAACGGTAAAGGTGAGGAAACCGGTATGCACTAGGGCCAAAAAGTTCGAAGACGTGTGATATCTACCAACCCGCACTGGGCCCGCGTGGTAGATTACGGCCCACTCCCTCTCACCGAGAGGAGGCCTATGTCCCAGCAGTTTACGATTTATTCCTTTATTTTTGAATGAAATTTCATGTTGTTACGAATAAAACCACATATGTTTTGTAATGTCGTATTTCATAAATTTTTATTTATAAACATTTTATTTTTTTATACCCTCTTTTTGCTAAATTCACATTGGTTGCTTTAAAGTTATTTCTGCACTTTTTGTAACTTTTAATTGTATCATTATTTTTGTATTTGCATGGTGTGTCTATCGCATCATATTGTTCACTATGTTTGTATGTTGCTTGTATTGTATTGTTGTTATTGTGTAACAATTGTAGATAGACCAATAAATAAATAAATAAAAACATTGCAATTGTTATTTCACGAAAAAATCGAAATTGAAAGTTGCCAACCTCGCCTCACCCTTAGAGAGAAACTGTCATATTATGTAATAAGTATAAACCATATTCTATCTCAAAACCTAACTTGACATACCTATAAGTAACAGTTGCAGCCAACGTTTAGTAGAAGTCAAACTGATTTTCAGTTGATTTTTAATGCCAAATTTTGCTGGCGATTAACACAATAAAATCCAAAAAGTCAGGTTTATTTTTATCTTAAACTTTGGCAATAAAAGGGAAGGTCTTATTCGAAGTGAATAACCTTAAACGACACAAGGCAACACCTATTTGTTGGGACTGGACCCTGATTACTTCAGTTAGTATTAAATTGTAGCAATTATTGATGTCGGTATCAATAATTGCTACAATTTTAACGAACTTTATAAGGCAGTTATATTTACCTTTTGTTAAAATTAAAAATCTTTTGTCTTTTGAAATCACTACATATTATAAAACAAAGT
Source organism: Sesamia nonagrioides (assembly GCA_017933935.1). NCBI lineage: Eukaryota > Metazoa > Arthropoda > Insecta > Lepidoptera > Noctuidae > Sesamia > Sesamia nonagrioides. The sequence continues at coordinate 69,201 of JADWQK010001567.1, forward strand.
CACTTTCCATTTCCCTGTGTCCCTTTGTATGATTAAATATCTAAAATTAGGCAAAGGACTCTGATACGGTTTTTTTAATATGTAGAATGATTAAAGAGGAAGGTTTATATGTATAATAACATTCATTAAATTGTGGAGAAATACAATTATTTTTAAGGTTTCTAATGTGATGTCGCAAATAGTTATATTTTTTCCGCGTTTGGAGTGAAACGCAGACTGAACCCTACGAGATTTATCAAAATAATGTACTAAATATTGTACACATTGAAAAGGTCTATAAAAAAGTTCACAATGGTATCTGTCTATCTCTTATGAATATCCCACAACAACATTTTTTTTTCAATAACTTTTTACGACAATACCGACTAATTTTCGAAGCGAAGATTTTACCCATACAGCATGAATCCTTATCCAATTTAATAATAATACCTTAAATATATTGTTGTTTTAATATAGATCTATATTGCTATTTACGGCATATGATTTAAATGAATATTAGGTACTGTTGAGAACAACATAAAAGGATCGTCCTACCAAGGCCGATATAAAATTAAAAAGTATAAAAATGTTGTCTTTGATTTACCTACGTTGCCGTCTCGTTCCATTTTGACATTGCATGATTTCGCTCTCTTACTGCGGACCTTCAACCGAAACGTACGCGTCCATTCGATTAGTGCTGTAAGTGATTATAATAAACTATCTGTCTTGTGATAACAATAAACGGTGTGTACAACATACAACGACTATCATTCCCAACTCCTGGCAGGCTCTCCGGCACCGCACCTAAAGTCAACAGTCCACTAGGAAAATTCTATGCGCGGCCATCTTGTCCCGCACAGGTACATATTTCAAAATTGCAGGGCGTCGCGTTAATGCCGGTACCGATCGACCGGGGCGGGACGGCAGCAGCAGGCCGCTATGTTTTTTATACAATGTTCACAATTTTTCTGTAGTGTATTTAGTATCAGCATTGCACAAGTGCAAAGCCGGGGCGGGTCGCTAGTCTATACTAATATATAACGCTGAACAGTTTATTTGTTTGAACGCGCTAATCTCAGGAACGACTGGTCCAATTTGAAAAATTCTTTTTGCGTTGGATAGCCCATTAATCCAGGAAGGTTTTAGGCTAGAACATCACGCTGCGACCAAAAGGAGCGGAGCATAACTAACTTCACGCTAACTAACGAAGTCGTTGGCGGCCCCTAGTCAATACATAGTATAAAACAAAGTCGCTTTCGCTATATGTCCGTATGTATGCTTAGATCTTTAAAACTACGCAACGGATTTTGACGCGGTTTTTTTTTAATAGATAGAGTGATTCTTAAGGAAGGTTTGTATGTATAATAAATGCATAATATAGTAGAGAAACACTGAGAAATCTAAAAAGCGCGGTAAAACCGAACTCCACGCGGGCGAAGCCGCGGGCGGAAAGCTAGTATAATATAAAAACTTAGCGTAACCTCAAAGTTGCTTAAGATACTCCAGGAAGAATTGAAATAATTTCAAATGATTCCCATTATTCTTTTCTTTAAAGGAAATAAGATTACATAATCAGCATAAATGTTCCCACCGGTGGTGTTCAAGGCCTCCTCTGAGAGGGAGTGATCCGTGATTCACGATGCAGGATTAGGGCAAGGCGAGTGGCGAACAAAACACTTGCATATCACAGAAAAGCTATTGGAAGTTATAGTGTGGTAGTAGATAGTTGTAAAGTTTGAAAAGATATACAATTAAGTAATATATGATAGCATAAAATTAATAAAGCTTTTGTTTATTGAATTCCTAGCCCATAATGTTACATGATTAAATCTTACCAACTTATTGATATATTGTGATGTAAAGTGATGGCCTGAAACACAGGTTTAATAAACCTAGCTCGGGCATGTCGCTAATTTTACATGATTATCTGTTCAATAATACGTTCTGTATGACCTTATGTATATTTTTAAGTCACACATAATACCTAGTTATTATTTAGGCAATAACATTTGTATCGTATTTGTATAAGAATATTTTGTTGGCTTTTATGTTACAACATTGTGTAAATTTTATTGAATAAATATTATTATTTTGTTTATATTAGAGCAATAGAAGGCCGGCAGACGAGGCAGTAGTCTTCATAATTATTGTATGACTAGGGCATATCGGTCTGGTGTTTAGAACTCCATGTACACTTATTCCCTCTTATTCATAAAGGCTGCTTAAAGTTAACTAGTGATTAGCGATTCTTTAACCATACATTTTTGACCTTTTAACGTCTTTATGAATAAACACCACAGTGTATGCTTAAAGAATCGCTAAGCACTAGGATTTGATTCTATTGGATTAGTGGAAGCCAAACCAAACAACCAGAGTCATGATCGTTGTGAAATAGTTAGATAATCTGGAGATAAAATAAAACAAGACATTTGCTTCATCTTGAAAAGAAAAAATCACGGAACAGAACAGAAAAAAATAAGTACCTCCTACAAATAACAAAATAAGTAGTCTTACATCAGATATCTAGTCTCGTAATATTTAAGAACGTTCTCAGACTGAACCCTTATTACATAACATACTATTACTGTCGTTTAGAATCATTTACAAGCATATTGCGAATCCATTGCCCCATATTTTCGAAAAATGTGACCACTCAACAACGTAAATAACGCAATGAATATTGTTGAATTGTCAAAATAAAACCCATTGTTACTGATAGTGTGTTACGCAATTACCCTGCTGATCTCACTTTCATAATGACAAAAATACCTCAAATTACCTTACATTTTGCAGACATTTGTTTGACACTGCGATGACATTGCTTCTAGATTATTAACGTTTTAAATTACGAGAAGAGAGTTTTGACGGGAAAGCTGAGTGTCACGCGCATTTTTCATTCGACTTTTAAAGTTATTTATAGTGTCTTTTACTAAATAAAAGCGCGTGATTTATGTAGTAAAAGTGCATTCAGTAAATAATTCATAAAGAACATTGAAATATCGCAGCTTATTGGCCACAACATGACTTTGCATCAAACCTTCCTCATAGACGGTTCAAGCTGCCGTCTTTTTCAACTGTCATTGGCGATATCCGCCACTATTGTGAAATACATTTTTCAAAGAATTTCTATAATTTGTTACCAGTGTTATTGGCAAAATTGTGGTATATATTCCACAGAAGCCAAGACATCAAGAGTTGAGGTTGAATCTCACCTTGAAAAAAGAAGAAGAAGAAATTACGAGAAATGGCGTTACTGTATATTATCATTGACATTACAACATGCAACCGACCTTTTATAAAACAGATGCAACTCTTACTGACCTTACATAACTGAGCAAGGTCGTGGTCCGCCCTGAGGACTCAACCACCTCAACCATCACTTACCGCGGGCCACAATGACCGGTAATAGGCCACAATCTCACGTAATAGCGGTAATTAATATTTCCCAATAGTTGTAGGAAAACGACTGTATTTGGCAATGCTGCCGTCGCGATGTCGTTGAGTTGTTAAGGTGAACGCGCACTAGAGTGTATGGGCTATTGACCATATTATATATGTAGACTATACCTTCTTTATAGCGATGGTGTATGAGTATATATAGGTGTCAAGTGACAGTTTTACTATGATGTTACAAAACATTTTTTGTACAACGAGTAAACAATCATACAACATCATAGCACAACAATCAACCTTATCAGTGATTATAATTGTTAGTGTTTTAACACTAAGCTGCTTAACTTTATTAGAACACGCATTGAGTCTCTAGTTAGTTTCAAATGATGCTCCTACATTGTCGGGCTAAAGCGAACTTCACTTTGCACATTCTCTGTTACATAGTGTAGTTCGCCTTATCGGGACAATGTTGCCGTATAATATGATAATCTATTTATAACCATCACAACGAAAGTTCAAAGAAACGAGAGCATGCGGCAGGTCGACCAGATTAAATCCGCCGTTACCGAGAAAGATGGCATAGTATAGTGAGGTGAATCATGGTTGTCTGTTTTCTTACTTCAATGCTAAAAATATAGTTTATAAAACTAAAAAAAACATGTTTTTAAAAAATATGAGTGAGGCGCTTTGTGCCATAATTTTTGTATATGAAGCGCCTCACGCTTTTTTAAAAATTATTTTTAACTTTTTAGTTTGATATTTTTTAAAAGCATGTTTTTTTCAGTTTTTTAAACTATATTTTATTTTCAACTTTTTAGTTCGATATTCTTTTTTCATAAAAAACGAACGAACGAACGTATTGAAAATGGTGAGACATTTTACAGTAATGAGCCGCTCACTCGTAGTCCAAAGAGTTAGAGACGGACAAACAAACAAGCAAACAAGCATGCAAGGAAACATACAAGTGAAGCTAATAAAAAGCATGTAATAAAAATGATCCGTCTGTTAAGTGTAGTCCGACAAAGAAGAACACCACCACTCACCGACAGGAGGTCTGTGTTCCAGGAGCGAACATGATAGGCTGATTATGTTTTAATTGGCTGCCATGAATCTCGGTTCAAACAGGCAGACATGTTATTGTTTTAAAATAGTGATGTAACCGTAACAGCTGCTCGTGTCGACCACAACGTTGGCAGCCATAAACTTTCTTTATTGTTATTGTTTTTTGAACTGTGAACAGAAGTAATTTAAGTTTCTGTTCTACAGTATGAAATAATTTGTGGTATCATTAAGTTGAGAATAGGAATTGTAGAAACAGACTTTTTGTGAAGGCGGGTGTTTTGTGGGACTGTATGTAATTTGCTATTCAAAGTGTTGATTCTTAGCCTAAATAAATAGTTTGAGCGTTGATTTTTCCATACCCCACGAATATTAGTATGCAGGGGATTATTAAATTTTTTTTGAATAGATAATCTTTGTGCGCTGTAGTCGCACGCGGTTTTTTGGCAATTAGATACGCCGTAAATTTTGTTAGCTGCTGGTGCTGCGCTACTGCGTGGTTTATTATTTTAATGTTAGATACAAGTTCTCGTTTATACTTTGTTTAGTAATTAGGGAAGTTCATACATGTTCTGCGAGATCGCCTCGTCCTGCCCCACCTGGCACGCTCATGGACAAAGGATATCACGGCAAGCTTAGATTATAGATGGGGGAATGAGTAGGACTCCTTTAATGATGGTTGGTTCTTGGCAACCATGGATAGACAGAGATAGTATGAGAGTAGGGAGATATCTGTTCAGAAGGGGAACATTAATGACCTGCCATTTGAAGTAAAAGTTATAAAAATGTTCCATTTGAATTTCATCGATGACTTAAATTTGTTTCAAAAGTCTGTTCACTCTAGTGCGTTAAGATCCTAACTTTTCCCACTTATAATAATTACTTGTGAAATACCTACATAGAGTCTACCTCGTAAAACAAGCTGTGTAATAAGCTATGAATAGCTATTATTAAAACATTTTGCTATGTTATTAATATAGAAATACATTTAAATTTAGAGTTTAACTGTAGGTAGTGTCATTATGTGTTTCGAAACTTATTTCAGGTAGGTTCAAAGTTCTTATTATTCAAATTCAATATTTTATTTCGGATTAAAAAACATCCATATAGTGTTAGTACAAATAAAGCTTAGCCTAATGTTAGTAATGAATTAACTAAAGTGGGTCTGGACTCCTATCCACCTACGTTAGAGGGGCGGGCGAGTCTCACCGATCCGAAAACACATTCAGGATGCCATTGGAGGAGGTGCGCAAGCGCGCCAGCATGGAAGCACAACGTTTTCGCATGATCGCGGCGAACCCGTCGATCCTCGCCTCCGCGAACATCCCTGACGCGCTACAGCGCCATGGCAACCCCAAGAGCACCCTGAATGCGTTATTATACTGTACGCGCAAGTCGCTGTATGCCCGCTGGGTATACGTGGCGCACAGGCTGCACGTGTAAAATGACTGGCAGAAGGCCTTAAAAAGCGTTATCTTAACAGCCTCAGAACAGCGTACAAACCTGCGGGCCAGCATGTTGCAACGGACAGCCAGCGACCTGCGCTCCCTATCAATATCCAGATTATCCTTTAAGTCGTCACTGACCCAGTGACCCAAATACTTGAACTTTGCAACCCGCCCTAAAGGAGACCCAGAGAGAGAGATTTCAGGCAGCTAGTATGTAAATACATACTTAATAATACATCTTACAATAATAGTATTATTATATTAGTTATAACTTCTTTTTTCAATGATATAAACTAGTACTTGATCACGATCCTGTCTGATGGTAAGCACTGATGCAATCATTGATGGTAAGGCTCATTAGTTTATTATGAGCCTATTCACTCTAGCCTTTTTTTTTATTGGGACAAAACCCGCCACACTTTTCCCACCCACTGCAACTCCTGAAAGCCAGAATCAACAGTGGAGACCGCCAGAAAAACGCCGAGCAATTAAGCTCGATGAGCCCCGGAGAAACGATTCAACTGTCTTGTCACTCTAGCCTTGAAGACAATTAAAATCAAGTTAGCAGGCAAATGATCCAGTCCTTCAATGTTCTGCGGTATAAAAGACGAGGTGAAACGCTTTGTCCGACAACTTAATCTATACTAATATATAAAGCTGAAGAGTTTGTTTGTTTGTTTGTGCGCGCTAATCTCGGGAACTACTGGTCCGATTTGAAAAATTCTTTTTGCGTTGGATAGCCCATTAATCCAGGAAGGCTTTTTTCTACATAACATCACGCTGTGACCAATAGGAGCTGAGAATAACTAATTCCACGCGAATGAAGTCGCTGGCGGCCGCTAGTCCATAATAAAGCTTACAATATCAATGCGCACGGAACAAATATTTGTAAGACCTACAAGTAGTTGTTCCGGGTCTGGTTGTTTGTGTATGTCAGTTTAAATGTTTGTAACCGCACCCGTGGGATGACGTATTAAAAAATAAATAAAAATAACTAGGTGAGTGCGAAGTATTCGCACATCCTAGATTAAGAATACTTAGTAAATTTTCAAAATGCCCTGAAATTTGAGTAATTTGTATAATTATCCGGTGTAGCGGTCCAGAAAAGCTTTGAAATTATGCCTCATTTATGTGTATTGATAAAATATGAAGGAAGTTACGACTTACTTACGTACAAAAAAAGCCCTTGACAAATACTATACATATATGATGTGATGGTATTGTAATTATTTTATTTTATATCCACTAGCAGCCGCCAGCGACTTCGTTCGCGTAGAATTAATTATGCTCCGCTCCTATTGGTCGCAGCGTAATGTTATACGGCCTAAAGCCTTCCTGGATTAATGGGCTACCCAACGCAAAATAATTTTTCAAATCGGACCAGTAGTTTCCGAGATTAGCGCGAACAAACAAACAAACATACAAACAAACTCTTGAGCTTTATATTTTACTATAGATACGTAGGCAAATGCCGACTGTGTCCAAATATGTTAATCTTTTTAGGGATCCCTGGTCAACTATGATCCTTCTTATAGTTTCGCAATGTCCATCGGTCTGTTTGACTGTCCGCGACTTAGCTCAGAGAGGTGTGTGATTTGTTGCTTGAGTTGTTCAAAAATATTGCGGGTCTGGAAATCATTAACCGTGCCCAAAGTGTAAAAACAGGACCCAATTACTAATAATGCCACTTTCGATCTGTCTGTCTGTTTGTCACCAGGTTGTATCTCATTAATTATGATAGTTAGACAGTTAATTAATTATTTAAGTTAGTTAGTTAATTAATTTTCACTGATGATATATTTATGTTGCCGCTACAATCCATATCCATACTAATATTATAAATGCGAAAGTAAGTCTGTCTGTCTGTCTGTCTGTCTGTTACGCTTTCCCGCTTATACCTCTCAACCGATTTTGATGAAATTTGGCACAGATAATCTTTAGACCCTGAGAAAGAACATAGGCTACCTTTCATCCGGGAAAAATTTGATGTTCCCGAGGGAAATCTAAAAAGCGCGATATAACCAACTCCACGCGGGCGAAGCCGCGGGCGGAAAGCTAGTAACAAAATATTCCAAAGACAAATTACTATTTTTTTGTGATGATAATCGTACGGAACTCCTCGTGCGCCAGTTCTATTCGCATTTGGCCATTTCTTTTCATAAGTGAAACGGCAGTCCATAGTATTTATTGTATAAAGAAGTTAAAATAAAAACTACCAACAGGCTTTACAAGTGAAATTCATCCCAACTCTGCAGATAACCGGTCTGAATTGCTGTCACATTTAAATTACACAGGTAAATTTATTAATTTTATTTATTTCAGCACGTGTTTGTTAATTAGGAATGCAGTTTGACTTATTTGATGACTTAATTTAAAAGCTCATTAGTGCACAATTCAATTTTAAGGAAATTCCTTAGGGAACCATTCTCAGAAAGGAATAGTTGTAGATAAATATGTAGTAGGGTATTAGTGCATTATGCGGATGGTCAAAAGCGAGATGTAGAGGTCTTCAAATTGCAGGGTAATCACGTAACACTATCACTATCAGCAGCATGGACGTACCCAGGTTCTGGCCGAGGGGGAGGGCCAGATATAGGGTCGAATCACCCCCGGCTATTTTGTCCTATAAACTACAAAAGCACACCTGCATGAAACATTAGGTATTTGTATCTAGTGTAGTATGTAGGGCAAATAAACGCAAATGATCCTGTATAAGTTCCCGCTTATACTTTGACTAGCGACCGGCCCCGGCTTCGCACGTGGACAAATCATATAGGTACCTAAGCCTTCCTCAAAAACGGTGGCCCTTCAATAAAAATAATGTCTACTGTACCGCCCATCAGCCAATATCTGACTCTGCAAGATACATCGACCTTATTGTCCATGGTTAGCCAGTTCCACCACCTTCAAACAGAATGAAAGCCACCGGGGTAGCAAGTTTGTTCGAAATAATGGTCCCCCGCTCCGGCCCACTCACTTCGCGGTTTAGGCAGAGAAACACTCAAGTGGGCAGGGGTGCGAGCGGCATGCGGATATTTTCTGGTGTTTAGGTTTGAATAAATCGTGATATCTCCCGAATGAAACAACCAATTCCAATAATTAAAAAAGAGATCTGCTGCTACTAAAATTACCTTTGATATGACATAATTTATTTGGATAAGGATTAATAATAATGAACAAACAGTGGGATCTGATTTCGACTGGCATTTTAATTAACTTTTCAAACATAAAAAAGTAGTCATAATGAAGAAACTATAGTAGGTAGACATATGGTGTTGCTGACTTTTTTGTAGGCATTTTTAAGGTCTACAATACTGTAGTACATTATTTTGATCTATCTCATAGGGTTCAGCCAGCGTTTGCAATGTAAGCTCAAAAAACTGTGGGGGGGGGGGGGGGTTGCCCCCCAGGGAGTACGTCGATGGGCATTGGGTTTCATTTTGACAGTCTAACATTGCGTTATTTACGTTGTGGGGCAGATATATTTTTCCAACATAATGAGAAATGGATTAGTAGTAAGCTTCAAAATGATTCCGATTGGTGGTTGTTACCACCAATACCACCAATACACACTGTTGTGTGTTACGCAATTAGGGTGCCGTTTGTCAAGCAATTCTGTTGACGACGGAGGTGTAAAGACGACTCATGAGATGTTGACACGCTGGCGAAATAGTTACCAAGTACTCAATGACTAAGCTAGGATTCTGTGAAAGACGTCTCATAATTTCCCCACGTTAGCTAATGGCATTCCATCCTATTAACGCTAACTTCATCACAAACAAGTCTCATAATGACATTTATGTTCTGACTTTCATAACTAAGCCAAACATTTAGCAACGAACATTATCCTCGCAGAAACGATTAAAACGCGCGAGAATCAAACCTGACACCTTACGTAACGCCATTATGTGATACAGCTGTCCCTCTCGGACTTATGAGTGAGCACATATGCTTGTCCTTGTTTAGCGACCTGACCTACTGTCCGCGGGTAATTTCATGGAACTTTCTCATTGAATGATTATTGGCTTTGATTCGCTTAATTGCATTGAATTAGTTTTGGGGTTGCTTAACGTGTAATTAATTCTTGTTTCTAATTGAACTTTGTTTAAAACAATCAGATCATTCGTCATTGTGTTGTTGATAAAGCATCTGTAATCCATGACTAATGAGCGCCCGTCACTGGTGCTAAAGAGAACCAGCGAAATTGGCGTACTTTTTTGGCGTACGGCGAGTTTCCACCTTTAAGTTGTTAACACCACTACGATCCGGACGAAGCGTTTCGTCTCCTCTTTTATACAGCGCACATCGAGGGACTGGACAATTTGCCAGCGGTAGTGTCTCTGTCGGACTACAATTTGAGTGTTTTCAAGGCTAGAGTGAATAGGCTCGCTTTACCATCAACGATTGCATCACTACTTACCATAAGGCCGGATTGCGGTCTAGCACTAGTTTATAATTTATAAAAAAAAAAGAAAACTCGATATTATTTTACATGATTTTTATTAGCTTCACTTGTATGTTTGCTTGCTTGCTTGTTTGCGTGCTTGCTTGTTTGTTTGTTTGTCCGTCTCTAACTCTTTGGACTACAAGTGAGCGGCTCATTACTGGAAAATGTCCCACCGTTTTCAATACGTTCGTTCGTCCGTCTTTTTTTTAAAAAGATAATCGAATAAGAAGTTGAAATAAAAAATATAGTTTAAAAAACATGCTTTTAAAAATATCAAACTAAAAAGTTAAAAATATTTTTTTAAAAAGCGTGAGACGCTTAATATACAAAAATTATGTCACAAAGCGCCTCACGCTTTTTTTAAAATTATTTTTAACTTTTTAGTTTGATATTTTTTTAAAGCATGTTTTTTTATTTTTTTTTTACAACTACGATGACCTTTGCTTACTTCGTAAAGTATTCTAAAATTGTGAGTGTGAATACCGTGTGAGTCATTTTATTTATTTTAATTTTCTCTGTTCTATTAGTTTGTTTGAGCTATTTTTATGGCTTACTCAAATATCCTTTTTTTATAGGTATAGTTCGTCGAATCGTTGAGCTACGTTGAGCTGCACGATTGCTGATAAATACGTGCACTTACTGGACATCATCATCATCAGCCCCTACTCGTCCACTGCTGGACATAGGCCTCCTTCAGGGCACGCCAACAAGCTCGATCCTGAGCAGTTGTCCGCCAGTCACTACCAGCCACCTTTTTGATGTCGTGGCTCCATCTCGCCCAAGGGCGTCCCACGCTACGTTTGCCGAGACGCGGTCTCCACTCGAGGACTCGTTTACCCCAATGGTTGTCGATCCTGCGGCATATGTGACCAGCCCATTGCCACTTCAGCTTGCTAATCCTCTCAGCTATGTCGGTGAATCTGGTCCTCTGTCGGATCACCTCATTTCTGATGCGGTCCTTCAGAGAGACGCCCAACATAGCCCGCTCCATAGCTCGCTGAGCGACTTTAAACTTATGGACTATTCTGACCGTTAATGTCCACGTCTCGGCTCTGTAAGTCATGACGGGTAGGACACACTGGTTGAAGATTTTTGTCTTCAAACATTGGGGTATGGGCGACGAACTTACTGGACAGATACTTTCAATCTGTGAGGTCCTTAAAATACCTTCTCAGACATCGATCGAAGATTATGTCTGGACTTAAAAAGAGACTGATCTCTGGGTTCGTTACGGCCTTTCTTCTCACATTAGTCAGACAAGAAACGCCAAAGTCTAAACGTCTTTATTTTGTGCAGACGACACCACATCAAGCTACTATGATCTGTCAGATTTCTTTATTAGATTTTCAATTTTGTCTCTTAAGCATTATAACATTCAAGGTTTATTGGGAACATTTGACAGGTTCGGGTAGCTTGACCTGCTGTCCTCCGTACAAACACTTTTACTTAATTTTCTCGCGATTTTCTTCTGCCATCCAGAATGAAACGTAGCGTATGTTATTCCCAGGTCATGATCTACTTCTTAGACAACTTTCATACAAATCTAAGTCAGCGATTTTGAAATAAAGTGTACAAACTTAGGTAGTTTTGCATTCATATTAGTAGTTAGGATAGCTTTATGTTGTTACACGGCTCAATATCGATCAATATAACCCACAACCCAGAAATCAAAGTACCAGGTCAGTCCGGCAGTAGGTATAACGGCCTATCACCAGACCAACATACATCTGCACAGAGACAGCTAAGTAATTTAAACTAAGTGTAATAAACTTTATAATTTACTTCTTATGGAAAGTTACCAATTAATACTTAATATCAATATTTATGCAATTGCTTCAATTTCACATTTGGCATAGGTATATACTATCGATGTCAAAAACATGGTCCTCCCACTACTTGGTTCAAGCGGGGCAGGGCTGCACCATAAGTGTGTAATCCATATATTTACGCCCATCATTGTCGCAAACAAGATATTTTAGTACTAGTAATACTAGTGACCTAGTGTGTAAGTTTTTTTTAAAAAATAAATATAAACTAGTGCTTGATTGCAATCCCGCCTGATGGTAAGCAGTGATGCAATCGTTGATGCTAAAGCGCACTAGTTTATTAAGCCTATTCACTTAAAAAAACTTAGGAATAGGAAGGATGACGGCAGTTGAGCGAGTTGATGCAATGTTAAACCCAAGACCAACACGACCAAACGATGCTGCGCTAGAGGGAGATTGATCTGGAGACTCTCCACGACCAAACCCCGACACAACAACATTTGGCGCATCGTACCCGCCACACAACGCAACACAACTGCTCAGTCCCGTCCTCCGTACGGCTTCACCAGACATCATGCCGAAACACGACGAATCGCTTGGCGGCAAGACTTTGTCTGGTGGGTGGTAACTTCTGCCTTTCTTCTTCTCTTTTCTTCAGAAGTTAAGTTTAGCTTTTCCAAACGTCAAAGTCACCAATCATTTGGTGGGTTGTTTCTAACGTATTTATTTATTCCAACCTTTTAACCCCTTTTAAAGATTTCTATAGTAATTACCAAACAATGTATTAACATCTTCGAAACTTGTAAGGAAACTATGTATGTAAAAGGGGTTCGGATGACAAATTATAATTTAGTATTTTGGAGCTGATCTGATGAAGGAGCTATAAAGTGAAACTCTTTAGTGGCTACAAGTAAATTGGACAAGTTTGGGCTCCTTCTAGCTTTGACGCGTCCAATATGGATAAGTGTGTTGTTTAAACTACATATTTATTGAATGTGTTACCTGTTAGCCTATTTTGCGATATACATGACATATGATGACTCGGTCAGACTAATAGATTATTTATAAAAAAAAAAAAATACTCAAGTTCCTTAACTTAAATAAGATGAAAAATGATGAGATGATCCAGGGAAGCTTGAATTCCAATAGGTGAAGCCCTAGACTGAGCAGTGTTAACCATGTTGATCAAAAACTTGTAGCGTGTCGCTGTAGTTTCTTTTCATCATCATCATCATCATCAACCTTTCTTTTCTTATCGTCCTACTGCTGGGCACAGGGCTCCTCTCATACAGAGAAGGATTGAACTTAGCGTGGCCTAGTGGTTAAAACACCAGCCTCTCTAGTATGAATGCGTGGGTTCGATTCCAGGTCAGGCAAGTACCAATGTAACTTTTCTAAAGTTATATGTACTTTCTAAGTATATCTTGGACACCAATGACTGAAGGTGAAGGAAACGTCGGAAACCTGGGCTTTAATTCTGAAGTCGCCAACCCGCATTGAGTAAGCGTGGTAGTTTCTTTTAATTTCACTTAATTTAGGAGCCATTATTTAACGATTGAACTGCACGAATAAAAGTTTTATCTAATACGACTGGTATAGTTATATTGTATACAGCTGATAAGGGCCTCGTACATGCCTGTAAGACAATACTGCAGCGACACATCCGGTCACTTGTGCTTACGTGAGCGAGTGGTTACTCATTCACTCACTCTCCTCTCACGTACGCAACTGGTTGCACAACCGATCACCATTGGCGCGTGCGCAGCGACTGAGGAGAGGCTACGAAAATGTTTGATTCTGAAAATCAATTTAATAAGGCTGCGCTTATTTATGATTCATATTATCTGATTTGTGTGTTACATTATCATTGTTATGGCGCGTTCACCGATATCAACGCTTAATCTACCTTATTATTCGTGGCCATGACATAATTCAGAAAGAAGACAGAAGACACTTCAAATCTTTCGCAAGAGGGAACAGTCAGCAATTGCACTGTACGAGTGCGTATTGTTGTTTAACAATATGATACACTGCATTTGCAAAACGGGGCAGCTCTTCTTTTCGATGTTTCTATTCTACGGGATATTGCTAAACTTCTTTAAACATACCATTAACTTTGGTGGAGCTTCGTTTACAAGGAAAATTAGAAAAAATCTTTACATATTAACATTAGATTTTTACATGCACGAAAAGCTAGCGAGGGTGTTCCACGTGGCAGGTCCTCGACCCATGTCATGTGCATCATACAATGGTTCCCACGCGTCTCCATCAGCGGTGATGACAATGGTTTGATAGGCAGCGACGAAGGCTGAGCACACGCACACATTGTCTTGTAATTTGTTTTAATAACGTGCTTTATTAGTCGTAATTGGTAGTTATTTTTGTTTATTTTATGATGTACAGCAAAAAACTGTATCTTTCTATACTTAACTACATCATATTATGTAAGCACAGGTCCGTTTGTGTAGCCATATTTAGGCGGGTGTTGCGAAATACCACCTGGCTATTTTGGATTCATCTTCTTCTTCAGCCTATAGAGGTCTACTGCTGGACAAATGCCTCCCACAAGGTTTTCCATTACGTTGGGGGGTTTGGCATAATCTACACGCTTGGCAGACGGGTTTTGGATGGCAGTAATTTGATATTCCACAGAAGAAGTGCTGCTGCCCGTTTCCCTGGTGAGAGTTCCCTTAGTCGTCTCTTACGACACCCACGGGAGGATATGAATTGGTACTATTCTAAGCCTTAGATTTAGCTCAAAACGGCCTCCAAAACTTGGCGCACATGCGAAAAGTAGTCAGCCTGCCGGTGTTCTATAGGATGCGTTTTGGAGAGTGTACGAGGGAATTGGATGATTTAATTCCCCCATCATGGGACGACCCGTCGTACGATGAGTTTACACCCTTACGTTGTTGACACCATAACGAACTGAACGAAGCGTTTCGCCTTTTCGCTTTCTTTTATACCGCGAGCACCGAAGGACTGGAACAATTTGCCAGCAGCGGTGTTTCCATCGGACTACAATTTAACCGTCTTCAAGGCTAGAGTGAATAGGTTTTTAATAAACTAGCGTACTTTATCATCAACGATTGCATAACTGCTTACCATCAGGCGGGATTGCGGTCAAGCATCAGTTTGTAAATCATTAAAAAAATATGTAAACATTATTGAATTGGAAGAAATGCAGATTCAAAGTAATTATATTATTTTCATGCATAGGTACATGAACTTCCCCATTTGTCTTGGCGGAAACTACAGCGTGGGTTTTACTTTTATGGTCCTCAATAAACTGCACTAACGGCGGGTAGTCGGTGTTACAACTATGCTAAAAGTAGCTTAGAGATATAATAAATCGCAAGCTCTGAAAGCTTACAAGATTTCAATAATTACTTCCTATCTAGGTACAAGTAATAGTGAAGTTATGAATATAATAAAAATAATAATTTATTTCGGACAGTAGGTATCCATATTCGGTTAGTACTACAAAAATTTTAAACCTATGTTAGTAGTTAGTAGTAATAAAAAAGTAAGACAATGGCGCCGATTCTGTTGTTCACAAACTAAAGTAATTTTAAGGTATGTGCATCTTTTTCTTTCCATTTCGTTAAGAAAAGGACAGAAGATAAAACGTCAGTTTAGACCTGTCAAATTAGTTCGGTCCTGACGTAAACTGGCGTATTTTAGTCGCCATGTTTATAATCGCGTCTAAACTGTCTATGGAGTATCTCAATTTGACAGGATTAAATTAAAATGTTATCTTCTATCCTTTTCTTAACGAAATGGAAAGAAAAAGATGCACTTAACTTAAAATTAGTTTAGTTTGTGTACAACAGAATCGGCGCCAATATTAAATTATTTGCGAGCTCAGCCAGACACTCCTTACTGTCTGACTAGGACCCGCATGAAACACTCCATTATTTTGGAGCCGATCCTATCAGCAACTACCCTCAAAATGCTGCTAGTGCTACCCCGCACTCTACGTAGCAAGGAGGCGGTACTCTTGCGTATACCACGGGCTTCCACGAACATGCCAGATGCACTACAGAAACGGGGCAACCCCAGCAACATCCTGAAACCATTGTTGTATTGGACTCGCAGGGCACTGAGCGATCTCTGTGTACATATAGCTAAACCACAGACTGCTCGTTTAAAAAGTCTGGCAGTACGGTTTAAAAGAGTGATTTTAACATTCTCGAAATATTTTAAAACCTAAAGGCGAAGGATATGGCCTATAGATAGTTAGGCAATAGTTAGTCAATAGTATTTCGTTTTTTGGAGGAGGGTCGAGGTGTCCTTTTGGTTAAAACCTCAGCCTCTCAAGTAGAGTAAGATTCCAGGTCAGGCAAGTACCAATGTAACTTTTCTAAAGTTATACGTACTGTCTAAGTATATCTTTGACACCAATGACTGATTACAAGGTGAAAGAAAACAGTTCATAAATCATCATCACATTGACACCCATTGTCTTGATCACTAACTAAAGTAATTTTAAATTAACTGCATCTTTTCCTTTCTATGTCACTAAAAAAAGGATAGAAGATAACATTTTAGTTTAATGCTGTCAAATTAAGATATTCCATAGACGCGATTATAAACATGGCGGCCAAAAATACGTCAATTTACGTCAGGCGCGGACTAATTTGACAGGTCTAAAGTAACATATTATTTTCTGTCCTTTTTTAAATCCATACTAATATTATAAATGCGAAAGTAACTCTGTCTATCTGTCTGTCTGTTACGCTTTCCCGCCTAAACCTCTCAATCGATTTTAATGAAATTTGGCACAGACAATCTTTGGACCCTGAGAAAAAACATAGGCTACCTGTTATCCCGGAAAAATTTGATATTCCCGAGGGAAATCTAAAAAGCGCGATATAACCGAACACCACGCGGGCGAAGATGCGGGCGGAAAGCACACAATCTTTAGACTCTGAGAAAGGACATAGGCTACCTTTTATCCCGGAAAATTTTGATGTTCCCGAGGGAAATCTAAAAAGCGCGATATAACCGAAAACGCGGGCGAAGCCGCGGGCGGAAAGCTAGTGAAATATAAAGAAAAAGATGCACTGAATTTTAATTTAGTTTAGTTTGTGAACGAGGGAATCGGGGACATTGTCTCCATTGTTTTTTTTTTTTTTTTTATTATTAAACCTTACCCCGCACTAGGAATTTCTCCTGTAGCGTGTGTGCATTTACAAACATATAAACTCACATATACACAAACATCCAGACCCGAACAACTACCTGTAGGTCATACAAATATTTGTTCCGTGCGGGAATCAAACCCATGACACCCAGCGCAGCAGTCGATCGCTCAGTTACTGCACCAACCGTGCCGTCAATTTGATTGTGATTCATAAAGTTCGATCTTGTAAGTTTATAACTTACAAGATGGAACTTGGGTTTGTGTATATCTTTTGTTTGGAGATCCTAAATAAATTAATAAATAAATAACCATTAACTAATAAGACATTTATGAATCACAATCAAATTGACGGCACGGTTGGTAATTTAATTGGGATAACTTATCAAGAACTATATATATACTAATGTTTAAGGCTGATTTTTAAATCGAAAGTTTTTTTATTCTAATAACCCTAAAGTATCATATGAATTAAAACATCAAACAAGTGTATACCAGTGTGTGCTCTACATAAAGAACATTCAGCTGTACAAAAATGCGATAAAAATTCTTTACCAAGCCACTTTCGCTAACACAAAACAGGAATACAAGGAAACCATACAGACAGACACGTAGCATTATAAGTAGAAAGTGTTTCCAGCTTTGGTTATCCGATGGCGTTATCTACTAGCCAGGGGTTATGGAGATTTCGTGTTCATGTTTCTATGCGTATGTAAAAGTGAAGCTGGTAAGTTTATTGAAAAAGCATTCATTTATTAACGTACCTACCACACTATGTCATATATTTTGATTCATATATTTAATAACTGTATTTTAATTCTGGTAAACTTAATCTAGTTGAATGTTTTTTGCAACGGTCAACACGCCTGCCTGCGACGTGGGGGCGATCCCCGGCCAGGTCATGATGGAAAACGATCTTTTCCAGATTGGCCTGGGTCTTGGATGTTTATCTATTTATGTATCTATTATAAATATGGTATCGTTGGGTTAGTATCCCATAACACAAGTCTCGAACTTACTTTGGGGCTAGCTCAATCTTTGTAATTTGTCCGTATACAATATGTAAAGAAAACCCTGTCCGACCCATAAGGATAATAAAGGTTAGGTAAACACTTGACCAAATATAATATAAAATTTTACATAATCATTACAGTAACAATAATAATGAATTTTGAAATAATCTTTTTTTCCCGGGTATTAATTCCAATTTCCCCGAAATTTGGTCATTTTTAAAAAACTGACAACACCATTTGTGACGGAGCGAATAGCGATGCGACCACGTGCCGCATGCCCCGCCCCCTTCACCCGCGCATACATGAGCGGGTGAAGGGGGGCGGGGCTATCGGGTTGCCTACCGCACATGCATTAAGTTACCTCGCTTTTTCGAAATAATATTTATTTTTTTTGGGGGATTTTTTTTTAAGTTTAGCCCCTTTGTAGGCATTATTAGATTCAGTTAACGATACCTAACAATACCTTCACGGATCGGACAGGGTTTTCTTTACATATTGTATATTTATTTATGTAGCTGCAACGACTCATTGCGAATAGCTATATTTTATAAAAGTGTCACTCTGAAAAGTGAGGTGACACTTCACTTCACATTATTAACATTATAGCTATGGAACAGCTGTCAGAACACCCACTCACGTCAAGCTCATTTCATCTGAGAGTTGACGGTAAAGTTTTATGGCATTGGGCGAGTAGTAAGGAGAAGTATCAAGAGTAAAGTATCAACTAGCTCAGAAAGACACACAGTCATCAACATGGGTAGATCACATATAGAAAGTGAAACTATCGGAACCAATACAAAGTCCTGTCCGGTCTGGTGACATGCGTTCCTGTCCGGTCTGGTGACATGCGGTCCTGCTGGATATTGCGCATGGCTATAAAGACACACAGTCATCAACATGGGTAGATCACATATAGAAAGTGAAGCTATCGGACCCAATACAAAGTCCTGTCCGGTCTGGTGACATGCGGTCCTGCTAGATATTGCGCATGGCTATAAAGACACACAGTCATCAACATGGGTAGATCACATATAGAAAGTGAAACTATCGGACCCAATACAAAGTCCTGTCCGGTCTGGTGACATGCGTTCCTGTCCGGTCTGGTGACATGCGGTCCTGCTGGATATTGCGCATGGCTATAAAGACACACAGTCATCAACATGGGTAGATCACATATAGAAAGTGAAGCTATCGGACCCAATACAAAGTCCTGTCCGGTCTGGTGACATGCGGTCCTGCTAGATATTGCGCATGGCTATAAAGACACACAGTCATCAACATGGGTAGATCACATATAGAAAGTGAAACTATCGGACCCAATACAAAGTCCTGTCCGGTCTGGTGACATGCGTTCCTGTCCGGTCTGGTGACATGCGGTCCTGCTGGATATTGCGCATGGCTATAAAGACACACAGTCATCAACATGGGTAGATCACATATAGAAAGTGAAACTATCGGACCCAATACAAAGTCCTGTCCGGTCTGGTGACATGCGTTCCTGTCCGGTCTGGTGACATGCGGTCCTGCTGGATATTGCGCATGGCTATAAAGACACACAGTCATCAACATGGGTAGATCACATATAGAAAGTGAAGCTATCGGACCCAATACAAAGTCCTGTCCGGTCTGGTGACATGCGGTCCTGCTAGATATTGCGCATGGCTATAAAGACACACAGTCATCAACATGGGTAGATCACATATAGAAAGTGAAACTATCGGACCCAATACAAAGTCCTGTCCGGTCTGGTGACATGCGTTCCTGTCCGGTCTGGTGACATGCGGTCCTGCTGGATATTGCGCATGGCTATAAAGACACACAGTCATCAACATGGGTAGATCACATATAGAAAGTGAAACTATCGGACCCAATACAAAGTCCTGTCCGGTCTGGTGACATGCGTTCCTGTCCGGTCTGGTGACATGCGGTCCTGCTGGATATTGCGCATGGCTATAAAGACACACAGTCATCAACATGGGTAGATCACATATAGAAAGTGAAACTATCGGACCCAATACAAAGTCCTGTCCGGTCTGGTGACATGCGGTCCTGTCCGGTCTGGTGACATGCGGTCTTGCTGGATATTGCGCATGGCTATAAAGACACACAGTCATCAACATGGGTAGATCACATATAGAAAGTGAAACTATCGGACCCAATACAAAGTCCTGTCCGGTCTGGTGACATGCGGTCCTGTCCGGTCTGGTGACATGCGGTCCTGCTGGATATTGCGCATGGCTATAAAGACACACAGTCATCAACATGGGTAGATCACATATAGAAAGTGAAGCTATCGGACCCAATACAAAGTCCTGTCCGGTCTGGTGACATGCGGTCCTGCTAGATATTGCGCATGGCTATAAAGACACACAGTCATCAACATGGGTAGATCACATATAGAAAGTGAAACAATCGGACCCAATACAAAGTCCTGTCCGGTCTGGTGACATGCGGTCCTGCTGGATATTGCGCATGGCTTTATAGGGGAATCTGAGCAGCCGCAAGGAACAAGGTCTCGCCTCATCGTATGGAACAGTTTGTTATCTGTTATGGTAAGTTCAGGGTTTTGGCCTTTCGTATTTCGAGTAGAATATTGCCTACAAATACAAGGGTTTAATGCCAGATTTGTTGCTCGGTTCGAATAGCTTTTGTTTTAGATTATATTTTTAACTGTTGAGGAAACTGAAAATCTGTTAGGTATGACATCCAAAATTTACAATAAATATAGAACAAAACAATAAAAAAGTGTTTATTTCTCAACACAAACAAAAAAAAAAAAAACATAACTACACACATCAAAAGTGTCTAGGGATCAAGCATTTTTATGCGGATTTCTTGAGATTGAGATGTGGCTTTGTAATAAATTTATGATTTTATAAATTTATATGGATCCTTTTTGGTGCATTTCATAATTTGAATCAGGAACTGTGAATCAAATTCGAGTAAAAGATGAAAATCAGCTGTCAATATTTTCCCTATAAAAACATACAACGCATTGAAGACATTATTAGTGCTACTGTTTCCCTACTACTGATTAAAACCAACGTTATTATGGAGCGGCGACGTCATTTAAGCAGGGAAGAAATGCTCAGAGCCGTGGGAATGATAGAAGCTGGTTCCCGGCAACGTACTGTGGCTTTAGCTCTGAATACAAGTCAGAGTGTTATCAGTCGACTTTGGACACGTTACCGAAGCACTGGTACCGTGGCTGAGCGCCATGGAGGACGTTATCGCTGCACCACACGGAGACAAGACCGATACATTCAAATCTTAACTCGAAGAGCTCCAACAATAACCGCCATGATGTTAACCGTGAGGCTTCATCACTCTTCAGGGAACTTAATTAGCGACCAAACAGTCAGAAACCGCTTGCATGAAGTGAACCTTCATTCCCGAAGACCGCTACGGGTACCACCTATAGCAATGCACAATCGTAGGATTCGATATCAATGGGCTCTTGAACACAGAAATTGGGCAGAAGAACAATGGCGTTTCGTGTGCTTTTCTGATGAGTCTCGTTTTGGTATGAGACCGGATACAAGACGTATACGACACTGGAGAACCCCTGGACGCCAACAGCGATTAAAATCCTGCCAGGAAGTCCATCCTTATAGTGGTGGAACCATCATGGTATGGGCGGGTATTTGGATCGGCGGAAGAACTGAGTTGATTTGGATCAGAGGCAACCTCAACGCTCAAATTTATGCTGAAACGATTGTATCAGACGTCATCGTTCCTCTACAAGTGCAAATCGGTCCCTTATTTCAGTTAATGCATGATAATGCACGACCGCACACCGCAAGAGTTGTAAGACAGACTCTCGCCGCAGCTAACATCAATGTCCTGCCCTGGCCTGCTCAGTCGCCAGACTTGAACCCGATTGAGCATGCATGGGATATGCTACAGAGAAGAGCTCTGCCGAATATGGAGGGTATCCAGTCGCAAGAAGACCTTTTTTTGTTGTTGCAACGAACATGGGCGGCCATTCCACAGCGTGATTTGGATGAACTCATTTTGAGTATGCCAAACCGATGTTCTTGTGTTGTTAGTGTTCGCGGTAGAAACACGGATTATTAATTGTTTAAGTTACCCAATAAAATTTTAGAGAAAACTGTTATTTCAGTCTTTTTTTCGAACTTTTGTGTTAGTGGTTCAAATGTCAAATATCCCTTTATTAGGAAAATGGCAAATTTCTTTATTAATGCAAAGGTGACTTGGTTTATCGTTACTGTGACAAACGAAAACACTTTATTTGATGAATCCTTAAAGAAAATTTTAATTAATATCAATCAGGAGAAAAGTTATTGCAAAAATATATGTTGATCCCTAGACACTTTTGATGTGTGTAAATGTAAACAATGTTACCTGCAAAAAATAGCTAATAATTTTCATTTTTGGTTTTGGATCGCTAGTAGGTAGTACAGGTCAGATTAAATACAAAATACACGAATTTTTAGTTGCGAACCTAACAAATAAGACGAAGTAGGCATCTATAACGATGCCTACTTCGTCTTATTTGTTAGGTAAGTTGGAACAATCATTTTGTTTTTATAATTTTTTAATATTATGGGTAGCGTGGGTGTTCAGTTCTTTTTAACGGAATTGTGTGAAGTTATAAAAGAAGGTAATTAAAGATTTAAATAACATTAAGACAGCTCATTCTTTTACCCTTTCCCTCCAATTTTTTACCCACCCGCCCATCTCTAATTGCAAGTATTTAGATACGACGGAGAGAATTTTTATAACTTTAACGTATTTTTATTTTGAAATAATAGACATTTTCTATACACATTTAATGATAATGTTTGTGTATTAGCTACCTTAAATTGTCACATTTAGTAAATACACATTGATGAATGACAGCCTCCGTGGCGTAGCGGTA
Source organism: Sesamia nonagrioides (assembly GCA_017933935.1). Classification (NCBI taxonomy): domain Eukaryota; kingdom Metazoa; phylum Arthropoda; class Insecta; order Lepidoptera; family Noctuidae; genus Sesamia; species Sesamia nonagrioides. Next base: position 92,331 of record JADWQK010001567.1, read on the forward strand.
GCGAACGCGGTCGCTGCGCAAGGAGGCGCGGGTTCGATCCCCGCACAGTGCAAATATTTGTATGCATGAATATGAATATTTGCACTGGTCTGGTCGTGCCTCGGATAGCACGTTAAGCCGTTGGTCCCGGTTGTCATACGAACATCTAGCGGCAGTCGTTACGGGTTGTTGGAACCCTCAAAAGTTCAACAATTGGTCTAACTGCAATGCTTCGATTTCGCCTTCGGGTTGTGGAGGTCAGACGGCAGTCGCTTCACGGAAAATATCGAAGTTTAGCCAAAATCAGCAGTTGGACTGGTAAAGCGGATTCCAGACTCCAAAGCTGGAAAAGCCTCGGATGCGACTGGGATTAACGCTGAGATGATGATGACATTGATGAATGACAATTGACATGAATGTTATAGCTTCGCGGAACGACTGTTACAACAGTCTACCCAGAATAAAAAAAAAGTTCAAACAATGTGTTGGCCAACCATGTATTCTATGTCACCTAGTGATGAGAATCAGCGACACTTGTCACACGAGCGACCTGTCTGCAACACATACGCTGTGCCGTTAACCCACTTGTTTCATCATTATTTAAGTTTGCATAAAGTTAAATATTAATTTACATATTTCATTTCTTCTAAAACAATCCTATTACTTTTACAGCTTTGGATCAATTACTTTTAGAAGCCAGCGTTGATCATTGTTACAATATCTATTGGGAATCGATGGAACTTCATTGCTAAAGAATTTCTAAGAAACTGATTGTGAAAGGTCAGGCCAAAGAAAGGTCAGTGATGAATCAGTAAGATTCACGTCGTCACTTCCTATGCGACTACAAGAGAAAGAGAGTGAAAAAGAGAGTAGAGAAAGACACTAGGGTGACATGTTTGCCATTGACATAATTTTGACAGCTTTGGATCAATTGCACACACTATGGTTGCTTTGTTTTCTAGTCATACGTGGGTTTATGTAATAGATTTTGCATATGACCATGAAATGGCCTATGTTATGAATTTAAACCAATGGTGACTTGCACCTATGGTGAAATGCAAAATTAACCCTTTCCGACTGTAGATAAAATTGTGAACGTTGACCATAGATATTTTTTTTTGTTCTCTTCTTTCCGTACTACTTCTGAACGGAAAAGGCAAAGGCTTGATTCGCCATACAGCCTGGACTTTAGTAAATTTATCCTTTTCTATTATTCTTGAAAAAGTTTATCCTTTTCTATTTCTCTTCTTTCCCTTTATATATCTTCTACAGTGTTTTTGATATAGTTAAACAGAGCAAAGAAACATTGTGAATTTTTAAGTAGATCTGGTAAGGAGCGCCGGACGTATTCAGTGGTTTTATAAATTTTTAGCATGTTGTTAATGAAAATTAAACGTTGAAGTGAGAAATGGGTACACTCAAAAAATATATGATGTAGGGATTGACTTGAAGCGTTGCAGAACGTACATGAAGGGGAGGAGATCAAGTTCATTCTGTGTAGATCTTCATTAAACCGTCCGTGTCCAATACGCAATCTGCATATCACAGTGTAGAATTTTCGATGTATGAAGCTGTCTTTAACAAATCACGCCTTTTTAATAGTTGTCTTAATATTATGATACCAGGAACCTTTTGTTTCTAAAGATTCGTCCCAATGCTGCATCCATTTATTTGTCAAATTTTCCTTAAGAATGTCTATACAGTCTGTATCTGGGATTTTCAGTTTTTTAACAGGTACATTATCAGAAGTGTTAGAAATGAGTTTTGCAAAAGCATCTACTTCTTCGTTGCCGCAAACTCCAATATGAGAGGGAGTCCAAAATAAAATTATATTTTTCTCGTCATCGACCAGTTCATTATATTTTTCTCTTATGCTATAAATGATGTAATTAGTCTTTAAGAAACTTATAACTGTTCAAATATGCGTTATGATTTATTGAAGGTTTATTTATACAAACAACAAGCAATTTCCGCTCAAATATTGTTTTTTACGCTCGTATAACAAAATGTGATAATCAATATGTGCGACATTGTGTACCAGGAATGTATACCATGTTTGCAATAGTGTTGGCTTTAAAATATTTGTTAAAACGTGTGCAAACGGAAAAATATATAAATTTATGTCTTAAAGTTTTCTCAAACAACAATGAAACTTGTAATTTAAAGTATTGTTGATTTTAACAAGAGATAATAAAAAAATGAATTGAGGCCCATGTCCAGCAGTGGACGTCTTTCGGCTGAAATGATGTTGATGATGATAAAGAATTGTACTTATCCTATACTCTCTGATATTTATTTTTATTTAGTAATGAACGCGGAGTAGATGGCCGCAAAACGTTTTTACATATATCGGTAGGCCCCTCTAGTAAAAGTAATTAACACAAAATAAGTGGAAATAAGAAAACGTGGCGCAACAAATCCACAAACTATCGGAATATAAGTATATACATGTAAGAAAAACAGCTTTTCTACAGGTCAGACAGTTGTCATGAACTAGCAATATTGGCAACAGTGACAACCAAACAATAGTCAATCATAGTGCCACGGTACGTACCGCAGTAAACAGCCGGACTGGGAAACGAACTCGCGACCTTACGCAACGGTAACAATATGCTGTGATGAAAGTTGCTGATCTGCGGTCGGTATCTCTCACGATGCGAGTGCAATGTACTTGTTAGCTGGGTGCTGGTAAATGTGATAATAAGTAGAAATATAGAAGGCTCAATGGGGTACAGCCACTAGCAAAAATATGTATACACTCGACTTAATTCGCAAATCGGCTAACTCCATCTTTAGTAACAATAAATTCTTTTGTTTAAAACAATATAGTATTTTAATTAATAGGTATAAATGAGTCTACATTGTCAAAAATACTACCTTGCGATATTATAATTACTAACAATGGTATTTTAGATTTTTCCATATGTGGTGTATAAAAATATACAGTTTTAAGCATCTCCTGCAAAAATTGCTTATATAGGATTAGCCGATTTGCGAATTAAGATATCGATGTTCTCCTTTATTTTTGAATAAAATCTTATGTTGTTACAAACACAGCATTAACGAATCAATAGAGGTTTATGTAAAGTATCGTATTTCATTCCAAAAAATCACAATTGAAAGTTGTCAAGTATTAACATATTAGTGCTCGTCACTGTACTTACTTGTTAGTTTTAACCCGTTATGAAAGTCTTGGTGGAATGCCTCAAAGAGTGTTAACTTTAAAAGGGTGATAAATGAATAAAAGTGGAGTAGAGTGACACCCACTGAACGCTTTTTCCTTTTTTTTTTCTATAATTATAAACGAGTGCTTGACCGCAATAGGGTAGTTGTCACAAGTTTTCCTTCACCGTTTTGAGAGCAGTGGTGATGAAATAATTTACAAAAAGTTCGAATCCTGTCAGACGCTTTACCGCACTTACAGTATTCGAACCTACGACCTGCAAGTTGTAAGTCGCGGTCGTTACCACTATACCACCGTTGCTATCTGAGAGCATAACTATCGGATTTTTATACGATTTTCATTAATGAAGAATTACTGAAGAAGGTAGAAGAAATATCACGATGATTGTTGAAGATGTTGGAAACTGAAAGTGGTAACGTTACTGCAATCCGGTTGCTTTAGTGAAGAGCGTCGCGTAAACCTATAAACTCTATAAAGTGATATGAAAACAGTACAACAGTGTACAGTGCTCAAAATGTAAAGAAAAAAAAAAATCATTTCCACATGTATTTTATTCCACTCCATATAGAGATTTATTTATTTGATAATGTTTTAGATAATATTGACATAATTTAAAAAGTTTCAAAATAATAATATGTCCAAGTATATAAAACAGAGGCCCGACTCCCACAGCCAGTGGGCGGGCACGCTCAACAGTATTTGTGGACGTATTAATAAGATTATTGTGTAGATCAGTGTTTTTCAACCTGTGGGTCGCGACCCCCTGGGGGGTCGCGAAGCTTTTTCAGGGGGGTCGCGGGACTTCTATTGGGGTTTAAAAAAAATACTTATAAAAGATTTCTGAAGAAATGGAGTAACAATTAAAAGAACAAACTAAACTAATAATTGTTATACACAACATTGTTAATGCGATGGTTGTGCTTGTTTTTTCATAAATTAATTTCTCTCATCATAGATCAGTTTTTCCACTTTCAGATTTAAATCATTTTCTAAGTTTCAACGATTTCTTTCTTTACTGTTTATTAGAGCCATTGAAAAAAATATCAACTCGCACAAGTACGAGATGGAAAATGCAATCAAATATCAAACACTTCAAAGACTCTATTGTTAATCCTGCATATTCTGATTTCCTTTTTGACCAAAAAGTATCCAAAGTGACAGACTTAAATTCCAATTGCAGCATGCCATCGGAGGATAGATCCAGCAGATTTTCTTTGAGCTTAGTTGATAAATTTGCCTCATGTATAGCTTTATTAGCATTTATGAACAGATCTAAGATCCACCTTTGCCCGGTGTTCTTTGATATCTCTTGCACTGAGAAGTAATGACACAGTTCATCTTCCAAATTTTCTAACGCCATTTTCATACCAGGTACGAATTAATTGATCTAACATCCAACTTCTGCAATAAAGGACTGTGTCGAAGAAAATGAATCGCAGTTGTTTAGAGACGATGACCACAAGTCAATTTTGTTTGTAAAGCCCTGGATTTTGTCTTTAGCAGTGATGACGTTTTCATCCCGCGCTAAAGAATTTTATTTAAGATATTTGGAAATGTTCAAATAAGTTGAATAGAAAAGCCAATTTTAAAAGAAATTTCGGTTCACAAATCAATTTGGAGTATTCTGATTTGACCTGCTGTAAACGCAACAAAAGTTCAGCGCGAAGTTCCAAAACTCTGCCAAATACTTTGCCTCTTGATAACTACCTAACCTTTGTATGATATAGTAAATTTTGGTGTAGTGCTCAAATATCTTCACAAATTTTCGGAACAGTCGTGTCTGCAATGCTTTTCCTTTTATAGAATTTACTTTTATAATAATATTAAAAACTTGACTGTAATCCTGTGGCAAGGTTTCGGCTGCAAGTGCTTGGCGATGGAGAAAACAATGCGTCCAAGAATCGTTTGGCATGTTCTCTTTTAGTCTAGCAATAAATCCAAATATTCATATTTTGTGTAGCTTCAAGGAATATGTTACGCAAGCACTAGCGTATACGTGGAAAGCGCTCTACAAAACAGTATTTTTTACATTAAATTTTTTTTTGGATTCAAAACGCACAAAAGCGACAGCGAAGCAGACACAAATGTACTTTCTTTAAATTAATCGATGACTTGATCACGAACATCAGTCACCATATCGCTTACCTTGTGTTGAATGGTATTATCAGAGAGAGGTATACTTTTAAGTTTTTCGACATCTTGTTTACCAAACATACTTTCTGCCATATTAAAGCAGAGCAGCTGGTAAAATCAAATTTTATAAATAGTGTGAGGTTTTGCTGCTTTAGCCACATGTGAAGCTAGGTACTCGATAACTAGCCAGCAACGCTTTCTTATTTAAGTTGGAAATTTGTACTAGGGCAGTATTTGATGTTGAAGAGCTTTTACTTTTCTTTTTAAAAAACTCCACGGGTTTATTTTTTTCATTTGGATGCTTTGAGGTGGCGTAATAACTTCGATGGCTTCATACTTACTCATGATAAAGTTTCAAAACACGTTGTGGTTTATTCTCAATCACAGTAAATTTGGATTTCAAATACTTAGTTATCGTCATAGCGCCGTTGTTTTTTTGTTTGATTTTCACCACTGGCGCTAGATGTTGACGGTTCTATTGACCTTTTAAGAAATTTATCCATTTTCAATCATTAGCAATCACTTCATGGAATCACTAAATGGAGGCCTGTAGGTAACTGCTATACTCGCGGGACGAGTTTTCGAGGTAATAATTATGAAAATGAATAAAAATGTTGCATTGGTTGAAAATGTGTCACAGAATAAATAATCATGAAAATAAATGATAATGTCACAGAGCAGGGGGTCGCGAAATCTTTTTTTATACTAAGGGGGCCGTCTCATGAAAAAGGTTGAAAAACACTGGTGTAGATTATTTCGTAACCTGCAGAGCGGCTCATCCCACTGCCACTGCCATGGGAAGATGGGTTCACGGGCAGATTTGTATCCGGGCAAGCCATTTTCCAGGCGTATGCATAATTAATAAAATAAAATAAATATTTATACAACAAAGACAGGGGAGAGAAACACAAGGCTAACTTGTAATTTTGTAATTTCCAGACCTTACATTTCCCAACAGATGCAGATCCGCTGACATTGGATTCGATTGTTATCGCTTGCATCCAGTCGCGCTGCTTACTGAAGGCGTTGACCTCGCCTCATTCGAGACTGGTCATTAAGACAACAATATGAAACCTAATAACATTTTGACCGACCCGAAATTGGACCCGACGAAGATGGATCTATGTAAACAAATCCAACTCGCAAACTGCAAGCATGACTAGGTACATTGTTGAATCGAGTGGGCACTCGATCGGCGAGGAGACGGCGATCGTTTCTCGTTACATAAGCGAGCCTGGTTGCCAAACCCAAGATGGTGGTTCGGTCAGCGAAGGAAAGCTGCTGAAGGTCAACTGTGGTGTAACACTAAACATTGCAAATGTATCGGAATTTTTACGTCACATGTTATATCTACGACCTGCCATCCTTCGCACGGGTGCAGTCGGGTGTGGCGACATGTCAATACATCGAGATTTCTGTGCTCTACGTTAAACTAAAATCATTCACGTCACAATATTATTTTGATTAGAATATTTATTAACTAGCTTTTCGCCCGCGGTTTCGCCCGCGTGGGAATCAGTTTTATCGCGCTTTTTAGATTTCCCTCGAGAATATCAATTTTTTTTCAATAAGAGGTAGCCTATGTCCTTTCTCAGGGTCTAAAGATTGTCTGTGCCAAATTTCATCAAAATCGGTTGAGAGGTTTAAGCGGGAAAGCGTAACAGACAGACAGACAGACAGAGTTACTTTCGCATTTATAATATTAGTATGGATTCTGCAGGATCAATGTGGTCAGAGATTGCACAATATAAAGAATGTTTAGAAAGAAAATAGGGATGCATCTTCCCAGCAGTGGGACACAATAAGCTAACCACAAAAATAAACCCTAAGTAATAGTGAAAATCTGTTCCGTAGCTTAAAAGAACTTGTCCACTGACAAGGTGTGTCAATAAAATAATATGTCAATGGAGAATTTGAATTCCATCGTGTATTTACGGGGGCTTACTGAAGCTATAAAATTTGGATAATCGTAAAACGTATTTATCCAACTATCTAGAGGCATTTGATAAGAAAATAGAAAAATCTTGAAAAAAAATATAGATAGACGCGATTAATAATGTAATAAATTACGTCGAAATTGAAAGATCGAGCCATTAATTTAACAAGCGGTATGTTGAACTAATGGCGATGAACAAATATGTTCTATCCAATAATATATTTATATCCGGTCATCGATCTCATCTTAAATATTTATAGAAATAAATAATGTTCCAACTGGTGGAAAATGGTCCTTCGAGTCGGTTCAGATGGAATTTTTAAAGAAGAATCGTTTGCAGACCAATTATATTATTATTCAATCATGGGTGATGCTTGTCGTGGTGGCCTAATTACACCAGCAGCCTCTCAAGTATAAGTGTGCGGGTTCGATTTCAGGTCATGCAAGTACCAATGTAACTTTTCTAAGTATATGTTGGACACCAATGACTGAATACGTGAAGGAAAACATCTTGAGGAAACCTAGACTTGTAAGTGTAAAATCGCCAACCTGCATTGAGCAAGCGTGGTGATTACGATCAATCTTTCTCTGTATGAGAGGAGACCTGTGCCCAGCAGTCAGAGGATAAATAGGTTGATGATGATTAATGGAAGCTACATTGCTGTACATCATCCATCCGTAGGCCAGAAAAGCATGACATAGCGAGGAATGGAACAAGGCTGTGATGTTGATGAATGGAGTTTCTTGCTTGATCTTCTCCATTCCCATTGAAAAACACAATTCTGGAGCAAGCATCTAAATTTTAACTTAAAATAAAGTGCTTCTGACGATTTTTGTGTTTTGTGATTGCCTGTTATTAGGTCACAAAGCAATTTTACGTGTAAAGCAACAGGAAAGCATAAGGAAAAGTAAAATATATTGTTAAGTAAATTTTGTGAACAGCGCATGTAACCACCTAAATTTTTATTTTTTTTGTAATGTTAGCGTGTTTACATAAGTGAAACTGGAGTTACAATAATCTCTAGTTCGCATCTGATTTAATAGTCTGTATACTAAATACGTTTCCCTCTGGTGATTTAAAACTTCCGCGGTACAATTACTTGGTGCATTTCTTTATTTTTTCGTTTCGAATAGGATGTAATATTACACTCATTTGTTATGAAACATTAATGTAATGTTTGCGAAAGACCGATCCTCGCGTGATAGTGATAAGGGGGACAAAACAGTGCAAAGAAGCCTCATAATAATACTAATTCGTATGACGGACTACAATTAATCCAAAAACATAAAAGAATAATAAACCCTCCAAGAAATAATTTACAATTCTAGATGTTAGTAGAAAAATATCAATGTAACGTACGTTAGTATTTAAATTCGACTATAGACTAGTTGGTTTTTATAAGATGCCTCATGAATACCCTAGACGCCGCAGAACACGCCCTGGATGTCGGCAGTCAGCGGCCGACTCCCGGTCACCGCAGGCTTCCTACGGTAAGGACCAGGCTGGGATCGAAAGCGCGTTGTACTCCAGGCGCGCCTCAAAGGGATGCCAGCAAATAGCGACTAGGTCCGCTAAGGCCCATGCCAGGCAGGGCTGCAAGCTATACGAGGAAGACAAATTTTCGCTTTTGCACCAAAAAAAGCTGAAATTGTAACCTTGAACCTTAATATTATTTATCTAACATCCTTGGGAATACCACAGTAGTGTGGGAATACTGCGGAAATATATTGTTTGTTCTGATTCAAGTAAATAAGTTTATTATACGTAAGACTAATAAAATAGCTAAGTAATACGTATAGTGCTGATGGTGACCACATATTTGATGAACTGGATAAACAATTGATAAAGAATGGCTATTGGTATATACATATTTATTTAAGTAGGTTGAATACCTTGGTTTTCGTATTAAAACCCGGCTTTGTCGCTTGCTTCATATTTGGTCTGTTAAATTTCGGAATTCATTAGCGTAAAAGTAAATACTTAATTATTAGTAAGTGGTATGTACGAATTTAAGTGAGGCAAGAATTGCGTTATTCATTTTAATAATCAGCTCTGGGGTTCTGTCTTGCATAGGGTCGTAGCATAATGCTGAGCGATAACATGTTATTGCAAGGGCCACATTCACGAAAAACTGTTATATAATATAGTTAAACAGTTAAAATAAATAATTGTTTTCTCCAACTAACTATATTTTTTACTTAACGGATTTGCTTGAAATTTGGCACATGAGTGGGTCATGACCTGGATTAGGACTGAAGATATTATGATCCTGAGATCTTTACCGGGTCGAGAGTTATGCAGATGAAACTGCGAAGCGCAACTAGTCGTAAATAAATAATCCTATTGCCAAATATCTTGCATAATTAGCCACGAGTATCTTATGCCTATTAAAGTATTATTTCGCCATAGCACATGCTGTTTCTTTTTCAACTCTTTATCATTTAAATAAAACACTTAACTTCTATTGCATAGAGTACATTTTAGTTTGAAAAAATTGGTTATCTCAGCTCGATTTTGGCAAAAGCCGTTATTTAAGTAAGTATAACGAAGTAAAAAAAAAAAGAAATCTGTTGTGCAAGTAAACAAACCGTTTTGATCTTATTAACTCCGCTTGGTGGCGCTAGTGACCTAGATACGGAATATCGGTTTAAAACTCATTACGCAACTCCGCGCAGTCGGTACGTGTGTTTAGAAAAAACTTGGTCCGGTCTTCAGCGGCTTGTTTATTTTCTGTTACTTTTTTTCTTCATCCATCCGTTAGAGTGACCTAGATTTAAGAATCATTTTGTCCTGAATGCAATACCGTGTTATTTATCAGAATCTTTTCCATACATGTTGCTTGATTGAACAAACATGTTTTCAGTATTGAGAACAGTGAAGTTGATAACGTAGTTATGTGAAAGTTTGTGACTATGGATAAATGTTTGTTAACTTTTTACGCAAAAACTGCTCAAAGGATTTGGATGAAATATATTATAGCAATAGCACACACATAGTTTCTGAGCAGTAAATAATATATAGGATACTTTTATCCCGATTTTCCTAAGGGATCGAAACTTACGCGTGTGGAACTGCGGCGTGTAGCTAGTTCTAGATAAAACATCATCAAACATCCATCTATCCAACCTTGCAAATTTTGAAAGAGTATCCGTCAAGCCTTGCAAATTTTGAAAGAGTATCCATCCAGCCTTGCATATTTTGAAAGAGTATCCATTAAGCCTTGCAAAATTATGAAAGAGTATCCATCAAGCCTTGCAAATTTTGAAAGAGTATCCATCAAGCCCTGCAAATTTTCGCGTTCATAATACTAAGATAATGGAACAAAATTATTGAATAATACAATAAAGCTGTTAACAAAGTTGCATGTAATCATTAATGTATGTAAGTCATTCATCATCATCATTTCAGCCGAAAGACGTCCACTGCTGGACATAGGCCTCCTCCAAGGTTCTCCACCACGACCGGTCCTGCGCCTCCCGCATCCAGCGGTTTCCCGCGACCTTGACCAGGTCGTCGTTACACCTTGTCGGGGGCCTACCCACGCTACGTCTTCCGGTGCGTGGTCGCCATTCGAGAACCCGTCGGCCCCATCGGGCATCGGTCTTACGGGCAATGTGTCCAGCCCACTGCCACTTTAGTGTTACAATTCTTCGGGCTATGTAGGTTACTCTCGTTCTTCTGCGGATCTCCTCATTCCTGATTCGATCGCGCAGTGAAACCCCAAGCATAGCCCTCTCCAGCCCTTTGAGTGACTTTGAGCCTTCTTATAAGGCCCATTGTTAGCGACCACGTCTCAATTCCATAAGTCATCACTAGTATATATGTATATATGTATGTAAGTATAGTTACGCAAATATATTAACTTTGCAATTTCAATTCTCATTAACTTTAGTAGGTAATGATGTTTGCCATTATACTTGCTCATAGCGGCAGTTAAATTTGAATTTAACATATTAAGTTATGAAACAATAGAATAATATCTTAAATAACAGTTTCAGCTAGCTGTAAAGCTTTATCAATGATACTTTTCCAAAAGAATGAAAAGTCGTAATAAAAGGTTAATTGTAAACTACTTTTTTGTTAACAAAAAAGTCTGATTTTTCAAAGGTCAGTTATTTTTTTATCTGATCAATAAATATTTAAATGATAATTTTACAGCTTTTGTATAGAAAATCCAAGAGTCATGTATATAATTTTTTTTTTTTACATATTATAAACCAGCGCTTGACCGCAATCCTGCCTGATGGTAAGCAGTGACGCAATCGTTGATGGTAAAGCGCACTAGTTTATTAAGAGCCTATTCACTCTAGTCTTGAAGACACTCAAATTGTAGTCCGACGGAAACACCGCCGCTGGCAAATTGTTCCAGTCCCTCGATGTACGCGGTATAAAGGAGGAGGCGAAATGCTTCGTCCGGATCGTAGTGGTGTTAACAACATAAGGGTGGAAACCAGCCGTACGACGGGTCGTCCGCTGGTGGAACGGAGATGGGGGACTTAAATCATGCAATTCCCTCGCACACTCCCCGAAATGCATCCTATAGAACACCGAAAGGCTGGCTACTCTACGCCTGTGCTCTAGGCTTTGGAGACAAATATAAATTATATCCGACTATTGAAGCAAAGATCGTCGGTCATCGAGGATCGAGGCATCGATGGGCGGTTGTTTTGGGGGACTGTCTTATGCAAAAAGTGCTGATTCTCAGCCTAATTTGAATAAATGACTTTTGATTTGATTTGATATGAAAGGGATGGTTTTTATCATCCCTTAGTTGCATGTAAGACTGATAAATTCTTACAAAAGGACGTTCTGCTAATGATTTGTCTCTTTTTTGCATAATCACGAATTGTGCGAAATATTCTTGCTGGTCAAATAGAAAGCTAACTGATACACACGATCAAATGTGAAATATTGAATATTCTGATATTAAGAATGGAAAGCGAAACGATTTGTTTTATTCAAAATTATAAATAAGTATCAAATAAAAAAATAATCGCCCCAAGTTTATGTAACAATACTTTGCCCGCGCTTTATTTGTTTAGAAAAGTATATCTTGTGTAATGCATAGATCTACCGAGGACATTATATCATCAGTTATGAAAAATATTGAATTATAATTAACTTATTTATATTCTTACAACATGCTTCAAGTTATTCGCCATAATCTGAACCAAAAATTAAGTTTCGAAACAATTTCTATAAATTTTAATACTGGTTTACCTCGATCTGGCCATTCACATGTAAAATTTTTAATATTTTTAAAATCGAAGGTCGGTACTTACTCTTGAGCGCCCACAGCTGTCGCTCCATTAGTCCGTCGACGTACTCCTGCATCTCCACGCGGCACTCCCCGCTGATGGTCTTCTGCAGCTCAGCCCACTGCTTCACCAGGATATCAGCGTCGAACAGCCGCAGCATGTTCTCAATCCCCATCAACTCCATCTTGTCGACGCTGTCCCTCTTCAGCGCATTCCTGGACTCGTTCACAGCGCTCCTAATGGAGTCGTTCAGTTGGCTCAACACACCCCTGTTTGGTTTCGAAGTCGTTTTATCCGTGGGCTTGCTAGTGGTCTTCACAATGTGTTGCACATTGTGGGACTTCTCAGTCGTCGATTGTTTCGCTTCAGTCTTGATCTCACTGAAGTCAGCGAACGATAGCCCGTCATCGTCCGCGAACAAGTCGAAGGCATCCTCTGTCGTAGATTTGTCGTTTCGACTCGAGTTCGGAGGACTTGGCTTAGCGAGGGAACCGATCAGGTCTGAAGCCAGGTCCTCGTCGAGGCCGCCCTTGGCGGATCCTTTCTTGATGCTCTGAAAAGCGTCGATCAAAGCACTCCGTAGCTTTTCTTCGCGCGCACTCTCTCTGCTGTCAGGTACTTCAACAGAATTTACTAAAACTAAGGCACTTAACAAAACTATCACTAGGGGAGACATTGTGAAAAAATAAATTATATATTATTTTTCAAAGTTTCACTTGCACATACTTGTAAGTACGATCACTGATGCCTCAAAAATCGAAATATTTTTTTTGGTGGTATTGAAGGTGCGCGCGCGGCGTCATAGTCGGAGCACGACTGCGCAGGCGCGAGGCTGTGACATAACGCCGTTACGAAGTCACTGCGGCACTTTCACTGTCGGCGGCGCGCGGCGAGGCGCAGGTGCCGCATCCTTGTAGGGCGGTCGATGCGTGCTGCTGAGCTACTTATTGGTCAACTTATTAGTTAACTTGTTATAATTAAAATATGTTTAACAACAAACATATACTTGAACGAGACTGTCCTACAAACCTGATGTTTCAAGGACGGTTGACGTATATACCGCAGTTGGGAAATAGCAGGATTTTCAGTTAGGTCTCTAAATTGTACAAAAAGGTTTTAAAAGTGACCGATAATAGCACCAACTGGTAAAAAGACACTTGATGATAAATAGATCTTTAACTTTAGAACACTTACGCTAATGTAACATGTAGAGCTTTTAAGCTCCGACACACTAAATTCAGCTGGATTCAGTTACATTTACTATAACTAACTGAAAAACTTCACCTACCTCTGTAGGTAAGTTTTTGGTTCAGTTAATATTTTGAATAGTTACAGGTTCTAAAGTTACAGCTAGCAAAAAGCTAGTTAAAGTTGCAGCTTAGTGCGTTAATGTAGGCAGCTCTTGCTTCATAAGAAGTATAAAACTTGCGTGGAATGTTTGTGTTAACGAATATGTATTGATGGCATATTGCGATAGTGTTAAGTTTAGCTGATGTAATAATACATATGTGTTGGAGTATTCACCTGGCAAAATAACTTGACTAGCAGCCTATTGACATCGATACCTTCATACATTGCTACCGGTGACCGTTTTGTCATTATGGACACAAGAAGCAGGCTTGAGGATCTGAAATAAGTATTAATTATCGCTCCATTCAATTTTGTTCCATTATCCTGCTGGTCGTAATGTACGAAATGGCTTTAGCGTACTAGGCAGTGGGTTTAAAAGAATTCATTAATATTTAACTGTACGATTGAAGTCGTGGTGGCTTAGTGGTTATAACATCAGTCTCTCAAGTATGATTGTGCGGGTTCGATTCCAGGTCAGGCAGGAACCTATGTAACTTTTCTAAAGTTATATGTATTTTCTAAGTATATCTTGGACACCAATGACTGATTACAAGGTGAACCTGAATTTGGACGAAAACACCTGGACTTTAAGTGTGAAATCGTCAACCCGCATCGAGCAAGCGTGGTGATTACGCTCAATCCTTCTCTGTATGAGAGGAGACCTGTGCCCAGCAGTGGGATGATAAAAAGGTTGATGGCGATGATGATGTACGATCATTAGTCATTACGTAAATGTTACGTGTTTCAGTACCTACAACACGTCACAAGATGATGCAAAATCTCCATCACAAAAGTGCACCGTCAGCATGACCAGCACAACGTTTCAGTTACATTACAACACTAGTGCTAATTATTGTAACAACACTAACGTTGGCCTTTGTTCTATAAGTAGATATTTGTTTTAAATATTATGAAAATCATCCAATTCGTACAAGGATATCAAATTAGATTTGCCTTCCAAACTATATTTACATATGTAACATACATAACCATCCTATACCTAATGATTCCACTCCTGAGACACAGGCCTCCTCTCGGTGAGACGGAGTGGGCCATGTAGATTACGGCCCGTGGACGCGGGCCTTGTGCGAATTGGTAGATGTCACATGTCTTCGAAGTTTTGCTATGTTATTGCTGGTTTCCCCATGACGTTTTCCTTCACCGTTTTGAGAGCAGCGGTGATGAAATACTTAATTTACACAAAGTAAAGCACCTGACGGGGTTCGAACCTACATATTGTAAGTCGTGACCGAAACCCCTAGCCCTCCGCTGCTCTATATACATACAAAGTTCTATTTAGATACGACAATTTCAAAAGTAAATTTAATTTAATTTCAGTGTATATTTATCTTTCTATTTAATTTTGTAAAGTACAGAAAACATTAATGTCGTCGTGTCAAATTAAGATATACCATAAACAATTTAGACATTATTATAAACACAGTGAATAAAAAAAATACGTCAATATATAAAAATGTTTTGTGTTTCTATCTGGATCTACTACACCTATTTTGAAATTATTTCACCAACAGTTAAGACGTCATTTGTGAGTATCATAGGCAATGATATATAATATTAACAGTTAAGATATGTTCTAACAAACTAACCAAAATAAATGTGCCGTTCGAAGCAGCAGCACACACATGCAAATTTTTTATTCTGCGTACATTTCACACGTTGATAAAGTGTGAGTGAGATGGGGCGCAATCTAAAGCATAGAGAAGAAAAAGATGGCTAGTGTTTGTCATTTGCGCTGTTAGTGTTTGTCGTTTGTTTTTCGAGTGTATCGAGAGTGACTAAAGCGAGATACTGGACTTACCTCCTTTTGTACGATTCATTTTCAGTGCGCTAGTGACATATCTACCTTAGTTTACTATTATATCAATGATCATAGGCATGTATTTTTCGAGTTAAGTACTAACCCGAAAAATAAAAAGACCTTTTCGTGGTAGTTTGCGTAACACACTATGTATGTATACCATCAATTTGAATCGTTTTGAAGCACATTGCTAATCCATTGCTCCATATGTTCCAAAAATGTTTTTGCTCTACAATGTAAATTACGCAATGAATGTTATTGAACTGTCAAAATGAAACCCATTGCTGCTGATAGAGTGTTACGTAATTAGTAATTACCATGCTGATTTCATCACAATGTTTAACAATGTTTCCGTCCAACAAAGTGGTCACGAGTCAGCTAGTAGCGTATAAAATAACATCAAAGCTAGGGCTAATAAATTACACTGGTTTGAGGCACCTTTGAACTTTGATCAACTTTTGAACTAACTGAATCTAGTTGAACAGTATCGCGATTTATACCATCGCCTAGCTCCATAAAGAATAGAGGTAAACGAACCAATTTAGAGTTATCACACCTCACGTTTTACAAATCTCCTGTTATTTACATGATTATCGACTTTTACATGCTAACTATTTATTAACAATTCCTATTGCAGCATATTTCAATAGAATCACTAAAATACCATGCATAATAACTTGGTATTTCGAAAAACCACTAACAAGTCGACATTAATTTTACGTGATAGCCCTACAAAAAAAGAAAGATGGATGAAATCCAGGTATTAAACACATTTTGTGGAATTCAACCAATGAATAAAGTTGAGGCATTTGTCAATACAATTTTGCGTATTTTAATTACTTTCAAATCAACTGCATAACACATGCATTGTAATACTTTGAAGCATGGCCTTATTATAATAAACACGTATCAAAAAATGTAACCTATTAGGAAATTAGGTTACCTACATGTGTGTCATATTTCAATCAAATCGGTTAAGCGTTCTATGGAAATCATAAATATCTAAACATAAATAAACTTTAACAGTAGGAAGTAGGATTATTACTTTTATAAAAATCATCTATGTAGAAAAGGTTGTTAACATCTGTCTTTTAGGCGTAAACTACTCGTTGCCTAGCAACGGCTTCTTTACCTCTATTCTTTATCGAATTTGGCAATTATAACTGGTAACTTGGGGTACATGTGAAAGTCTAAACAAATTCATTTAAGTGGAGCTTCCTTCACGGCCAACATTTGGAATGAAACATACGAACATAAATATATGTATCTACTCTCTTTACTAAGGTCTAGTTCTTGTTGTAAGTAATAATCACCTTGTACAAATTGGGTGACTTTCGTAATAGTTAACAAAAAATATTGTAGTATGATTAAATAATGTAATTTGTTATTTTCCGTTTCTTTGTTGCAAGAATTAACACTAATGATGTAAATGAAACATTTTAACAATCACGCTGACGATGCATTTTTGTGATGGATACTTTGCAACATTTTTGTGAGGTATTGAAAGACCTGAGACGAACCTGCACCTAAATAGGGATGTTTCCTAGGTAAAAACAAATTGATTCTATTTAGTCCGTCATTCAGATTATAGACAAATATTGGATACGTATATTTTGTTTTATCAAATCAATAAAAAATACAAATATAAAAGGCTTGATGCCTTTTATATTTGTATTATAATAAGGCCATGCTTCAAAGTATTACAATGCATGTGTTATGCAGTTGATTTGAAAGTAATTAAAATACGCAAAATTGTATTGACAAATGCCTCAACTTTATTCATTGGTTGAATTCCACAAAATGTGTTTAATACCTGGATTTCATGCATCTTTCTTTTTTCTAGATCAGGAGTGTATTGAAAGACCTGAGACGAACCTGCACCCTAATAGGGATGTTTCCTAGGTAAAATTTTGTTTTATCAAATCAATCAAAAATTACAAATATAAAAGGCATCAAAGATCAGGAGTGGGTGCTGGGGACGTCACTCGTTCCTAAAACTCACTGTATAGTCTTCATTTTTTGTTTATATGAAAACATAAAAAATACGGTTCTAGTTTTTTTTTGGACATCTGACGGACTAAATAAAACTAATTAGACCAATCAGTTTTTTATAGTCAACTACCCTATTGCGTAACACATAACTACTATTAGGTATATATTATATATTGATTGGAATCATTTCGAAGCATATTGCTAGTCCATTGCTTCATAAGTTCAAAATATTTGTTTGCTCCACAACGTATACAATGCAATGAATGTTGTTGAACTGTCAAAATTAAACCCACTGCTACTGATAGTTTGTTACGCAATGACCTTGTTCCTGCAACATATAATGCAATCTAAAAATATTCTTTGAAAATAAAATTTTTCATCAATACACTTTCTGTTGCTCACCATGTATATTTACGGCTCGAAAATTCAAACGTAACCAAGAATAAAAAACAAAAACTTAAACCATAGCAGTAAGATGATAGTAGGAAGTCCAATAAGTAAACACGTGCATATAAACACATTTCTAAGAATGCAATTGTACTGTATGTTATAGTAGTGAATTTAAAGGCCAGTGAAATGTTTATTGGGGTCTAAATAGCGATATAGTGTTTCGATATTGATTAGTGGTTGTTGAGCGAACAAGAGTGTTTCAATACCAGGATAACAATGTAAAAGTAAACAAATCTTAGAAAATTCTACGTTTCAAAGGGCAAATACATTAATATGGCTTCCGTGCTTTGAAGATAGCGTTCAGCCATAAAGTATAAAGTAAAGCTCAAACTTCATTCACGCAATAGTCCAATAGTTCTTCTCATATAGCAGTTAATCTTAAATTTAGAAAAAAAGTTAAGATCTTATATAATGAATATGATGTCTTCAATTACATAATTTTCTGCAAATTTTGCGAAATCTGGATTCCCCGTACGAGTGTGGGTAAATATTATGAGTGCAACTAGTTTAAGCTGTGACCTCGCCCGCGGCCTCTGCATTGAGTAACGTCATGTTTACAGCTGGCTCGACCCAATCTTTACAAAGATTGTGTGCATACAGACATATCCGTAATGTGCATATAAGGAAAATAATATTACTTTTTCTTAATCTTGAGGTTTATTACGACAGTCTGTGTAACATTGAGAAAACTTTTGACAGTTACCAACAACTTTCAGTAAGTTGTTGTTCTTGGAATAATCTTGGAGTTGCTCAATGCAGACGCTTCACAATATCGGCCTGTAAAAGTTCCGCTGCAGTGCAAGATCAATTGAATAGAGAGGAGGAAACAACTCCACGGAAGGGCAAGACTGAGAGACTGAGAGAGAGGAGGAAATGACTTCCATTGATGACAACACTAGTTCACTACCATTTTAGACCAGCTGGGTTTGTTCGTGAGGTTTTCTTGTGCAATGAGCCAATAGTGGTAGCTAAAAGTTACATTGAAAACGATTGGTTTTTTTTTCAACATCCGGGGATTGGGTATGGATGGATAATCCCAAGGCAAGAAGCAAAGCAAATGAAAAATATTGCAAAATGTAAGTTGCAAGTTGTTGTGCAAGTTCAGAATCATGTGAAATGTATATCTTGTTTAAAGTTTTTATGTATGCACATTATGTATTTAATCATATAGTTAAATACGAGTATATGAGTATAGACCAGAATATTTGAAAATACTACCTGAGGCACTAAACGCTTCTGCTGCATAGATCTGTTAACGCTGATGATACATGATTAAACAACCAGGTGAGCCAAGACAACATTACGTACAGTTGAAACAGGCTATATTTCAATGCATTTTTATACAAATTTGGGGCTGTTGAAGATTTCCTGCAGAATAAAAAGGTACACCTATAGTAGTAGTATAGTATAGTAGTATGTAGCTATAGTATAACTTCACAATCAATACTGGCAATACGCCATGGAGGCCATACATATGTATATACTGCAGCAAATATACAAACCATACAATGTTATGAATGAAAGTCCATCTGTTACTCAATCATCAATGATCACCATACGCGTACGCCTGCGCGGAAGTAATCATGATATAGGAACTGAACTATCACATCATACTATGCGATCGTGACGATTTATTACATTCGAGAACATCCACAGTATTGGGTGTCTACACAGCCTGGCATATTTAGATATAATCCTTCGTTGAACATAGATACTTTGTTCGACGACACCACATTCCACATCGCTGCTTCCTTACGACTAGGAGCTCCTTGCTGTTCTCCTCATCGCTGTTTCTCTGGTAGAGATGTCAACAGCTTCGGACACCACAGCCTGTCTTGCAACCGAAGTGCGGGTCGCTTAGCTCGGCACGCGAACCTTAACGACATCATTCGACGAGCTCTTGTCACTGTCGGCGTTCCAGCTGTATTAGAACCCAATGCCTTGATGCGCGATGATGGCAAGAGACTGGACGGCATGTCCTTATTTCCCAGGAAGACGAATGGACAATGTGGCAACAAAAACATGACTGCTTAGTACCCTAAAGCAGCATCCTAATTGAATAACACACTATTAGTATCAGGAATCATTTTGACGCATATCCATTCATTCATATTCTAAAAAGTGTCTGTTCAACAATGTAAATATCGCAATGTATATTGTTGAACTGTCAGTATGAAACCCTTTATACTATGTACAGGTAAGAGTCAAAAGTGCATTACCACTTTTGAACTTTATTGCACTAACAATAAGTGTCAAAAGTGGTACTCTACTTTTGACCCTTACTGTAAATTATATGGTACTGATTGTCTGCTACGCAATTACCCTGCAGGTTACTTCATGTAGTCGCGCCACATGCGAATGGTGAAGTACTGACTCCTCAAACGTACTGAAATAATCTACGATACAGCTAAAAAGCAACATGTACCGCGGAAGAGAAATGTGCAGTAATACGCATGTCTCAATGCCCACCACAATAGGACAATATGCCTTATGAAACAGTGCGTGTGATCAGATGGTATCTAGCGCAGGGCACTTATATAACGTGGGTTTTGTTGTATACAGGCTCTTACTAATCATTTGCAAAGATAATGAGCTGTGACATATGTCTTTGTGAAGATAGTTGATTTTATCAATTTTGAAAGCTCATGAATATTTTTTTGTTCTGTGGAAACTTTGAATAAAAGATCTGGTTCAGAAAAGATCTCGTGCTATCAAAGCCAATTAATTGGCTATGAACAGAAAAAATGTGATAATGGGAAATGTTTAACGATACACGCATTCACACACACATACTTCCACTAACTTACACACCCTCATACAAGTTATCTCTCTAAGTTATTATATATTTCTGTATTTTTATTATACGTGGGACACTCAGAAAGTTTTGCGATAATAAAAAAAATAGTTCTATAGGTACATATATTTTTATTACTAATTATATTCAAAATACTCTCCACCAGCCTTACGAAACACTTTTTCCAGTCCGCCGCAAACATCTCGTTTACTGATCTTTTATTTTTGGGAATAGGGAGAATTCAATTCGCGCTAAGTCAGGGCTGTAAGGAGGATGACCCAGGAGTAGGGTTCGGTGTGGGCGGCCGCATTGTCGTGGTAAAGCAGTAACCTGCGGAGCTCTGTGTTTGGTCGCTTGTTGCTCACATGTGTTTGGTAGTATACCATTCAGCGTTAATGCTTCTTTGGTTTCGTAAAGGAATTGATATCAAGTAGCCAGTCAAACTGAAAAAGCTCGCGATCAAAATCATACCCCGCTTCTAGATCGCTTCACTTAGGTAGCGTCTGGCGCTTCGTTCCTGGATCGTATTGATAAATCCAAGATTCATCACCTGTACCGATGTCGTAAACACGCCGAGACAAGCCTGCTTCGAATTTATCTACCATATCATGGCACGTCTCGACGCAAATCCATTTTTCAAAGAGACACGGTAATTTAATAGTTCGTATAAAATGTAGAGGGAAGTTTTGAATTTGAAACGCACCTATTATCCATACTAATCCATACTAATACTATAAATGCGAAAGTAACTCTGTCTGTCTGTCTGTTACGCTTTCCCGCTTAAACCTCTCAACCGATTTTGGTGAAATTTAGCACAGACAATCTTTAGACCCCGAGAAAGGACATAGGCTACTTTTTATCCCGCCAAATTTGATATTCCCGAGGGAAATCTAAAAAGCGCGATATAACCGAATTCCACGCGGGCGAAGCCGCGGGCGGAAAGCTAGTTAATTATAAATAATCATATAGCCTAGCGCACAAGCGTAGAGTAGCCAGCCTTTCGGTGTTCTATAGGATGCATTTTGGGGAGTGTGCGAGGGAATTGCATGATTTAATTCCCCCATCTCCGTTCCACCATCGGACGACCCGTCGTACGGCGAGTTTCCACCCTTACGTTGTTAACACTACTACGATCCGGACGAAGCGTTTCGCCTCCTTTATACCGCGTACATCAAGGGACAGGAACAACTTGCCGACGGTGGTGTTTCCGTCGGACTACAATTTGAGTGTCTTCAAGGCTAGAGTGAATAGGCTCTTAATAAACTAGTGCGCTTTACCATCAACGATTGCGTCACTGCTTACCATCAGGCAGGGTTGCGGTCAAGCGCTGGTTTATAATATGTAAAAAAAAAAAAAAATTAATAAATTATAAATGGCCAGTTTCTCATACATAAAAACTTTTTGTCGCAATACTTTCTGAGTGACCTGGCATATATTATATAGTCGGTGGCTACTTTATTACTAACTAATTGCTTAACTTTAAGTGTCATAAACGTGAGTTTTATGTATGTATCTATATAAATAGGGACAGACATATTTACAACATAAAGTAACAAGCATTGTTCGCGACATCGATTTCTTAACTCGATGACACAGGCGCTGTGGGAATCGTAGACAACTAGCCTCCCATCTACTAACAGTGAAGTTTATGAAGCTGTGTGTCTGCCTTTAGGCTCGGTTTATTCTTGGTTGATGAAAACACAAAAATTTTATAGGCTAAACAAGAATAACACACGCAGTCAATTGACATAGGCCATAAACAGTTTACACGTGTTTAAAAAAAAAAACAAGACATGGCGGCTAAAAATACGTTAATTTACATATGTCAGCCGCTGACCAATTTGCAGGACTGAACTAATATTTATTTTCCGATCATTTTCTTAATAAAACAGAAAGAAAAATATGCATTATAATAATTAAATGTTGAATTTTATCCTGTGAAAACCTGTGTCAGGCGGAAAGTGAGAAGCATCGTGCACCAACCCGCATTGTGTAGTAGATGCCATAACATGGCACCTGCATACTTCATATCGGTTTATATCTCCATATGGTGGTATATTTTATCTGTCACTCCATCAACCAATCCGTCGCTTGCTGTTGGATAAGTAGATATATAGATAAGTTTTTGCAAATTCAACCACAATTGACTTTCCAAGCCATCGATTCGATCTGGCATCAATTTGCGTAGGCTTAATAACATATTATCTGCTATATCTATGCTTTTCTATCAAGTGATTTAAAAGATAAACATTTGAGTAATATGACGACACTCAAACCCACCCGAACAAAACCCATACGGCACAATTAGTTTAATAAAAGACACTATTCTTAATGCCGGTCTGATTAGGTAACTAAGTTCACAAGAGAAGTTTTCTCGATCAATTAATCGGTTAGCACTTGTCTAAGTACGGCTCGTGTAAGATAAAGTACTGGGCCTGTAGCCAATGTAACATCGCTTCGTAGCGAAGCGAAATCGAATACCAAACCAACCAATAACGAAAACGATTGACCACTCGACGCGATAAATCACGTGGTCAATCGTTCTCGCCTCGCCATTTTGGTTTGGTATTCGATTTCGCTTCTCTACGAAGCGAAGTTACGTTGGCTACAGGCTCTGGTCATCTTACTTGAGGGCGACAAGCAGCTATAAAATGAATGACTGTATTGTAGATTTGTGTGTCAGAAGTGGGGGTCAGGGCCTTAGAATTTTAACCGTTGTATTTTTAAATTGTTATTAGTTGTCATCAGATCGCATGACAGTTTATCAATTTCTTCCTATCATCCAAATTGCTACTTGCATTTATCCTTTTCTTCATATAATAAATTGTCACCTAAGTGTACCACCACGTAACAATAGGCGCTAATGATGAAGTGTAGGGAAATACCAAAGAAAAGATGGATTAACTGTATGTTGAGACAATTCCACATTGATTGGGATGACAGCAAGAGAATGATAAACATTTGTACAACTTTATGAACAGTAATTTTATCCCTAGGACTTTTATCGCTCTTCTGACAACATCGTTTAAAATGCAACACGGCTCGGTTCTACCATAAAGTTACCTAATAGTAGTACTTGACCAGGCCCTAGACGAATTCCGTTTACAAGGCCAATGAATTCCGTATGAATTCCGTTTGTAAGGCGGACGAATTCCGTTTATAAGATGAACGGATTCCGTTTACAAGGCGGAAGAACTGTTTTATAATTGCTCCTTTAATTAATTATTGAGATATTGTTTTCTTTGTAAAGTATATATATGTACTATCACAACCTAATAATTTGTCCTATTCTGTCTCTGTTATACTTAGTGCGCGTGGGCAGACTTTACCTGTTGCTGTTCATCAAAGTAACGTGTAATTCTGAGAAAGCTTTCATTTTTATTCAAATGTCCGTGAGAGCAAAAGAGCGCAATGGGAACTCCACCTGACTTATGTAAATGTGTATGTAGGCACGTTTTACGTGTGTAAAGGTACGTGCACACAGCACATCTCCGAACGAATTATAGAATTAGGTGTGCTTATTATTACCAAATTATTATACCTAGCACATTCTGCAAAATTTGCGTTTATGTTACATATTTTCCCAAATACATTTAGAAATTGTTGCAGTGTGGATACCAAACTCGCGCACGCAGTTTACGATAGATCACAGTACTTGCGCACGACCAACAGCAGACGCCAGAGGTCAACGCACCACATCCGCTCTAGCGGAGATTTTACCACATGGGTTTGTCATGCCATGTGGTTTTTCATGATATCTTTACGAAATTTTGTACATAGATTCTTTACTTATAAATACTGGACAATGTTTCGGGTTTCGCATACACAAAACGTTGTATACCTACAAATAATGAACGAGCACCTGTAGGTGCACACAATACTTAGTAGGTATTTAACGCTAGTGACAATATTTTACAGAAACCTCGCAAGTGTTCCCATTTGTCGAGTCTTTAGATGTATACGCCTCCTTATAAGGTAACTATTGTTATGAATTAAATGTTTATGAAGATTATTTATTGTTCTTTTGTATGGTAATTATAAAATGTTCTATGCGGAAATAGTATGTTCTTGTGTCTTTGGGGGCATCGTAAAGTAGGTATTTTTATTGTTTTTCACAGGGTTGTGGAAAGTTTTTGTATGTTTAATTCATGTATGTATGTGTGCGAAATTTTGTGATGGATTTTAGGGTTCCGTAGGTACCCAAAGGGGAAAAATTGGAACTTATTACCTGGTCCACTGTCTGATAGCTAGATGGCTGAAATTTTCACAGATGGTGTATTTCTGTTTCCTTGTATAGTAACAAATACCAAAAACTAAAAAAAAATTGTTTAGTTTTTTTTTGTTTTAATAAATAAACAACCTAGGTCGTGGTGGCCAATTGCTTAAAACCAGCCTCTCAAGTATGAGTGTACGGGTTCGATTCCAGGTCAGGCAAGTACCAATGTAACTTTTCTAAGTTATATGTACATATAACTTAGAAAAGTTACATTGGTACTTGCCTGACCTCAAAAAAGTCCAGGTATTCTCAAGATGTTGTAAACAATCATTGGTGTCCAAGATATACTTAGTACTTACTTTCTAAGTATATCTTGGACACCAATGATTGTTTACAACATCTTGAGAATACCTGGACTTTATTAAGTCTGAAATCGCCAACCTGCATTGTGCAAGCGTGGTGATTACGCTCAATCCTTCTCTAAATGAGAGGAGACCTGTGTCCAGCAATCGTCGTCGTCGTCATCCCAGCGTTAATCCGAGTCGCATCCGAAGCCTTTTCAGCTTTGGAGTCTGGGGTCCGCTTTACCAGTCCAACTGCTGATATGGCTAAACTTCGACATTTTCCGTGAAGCGACTGCCGTCTGACCTCTACAACCCGAAGGCGACATCGAAGCATTGCAGTTAGACCATTAGATGTTCGTATGGCAACCGGGACCAACGGCTTAACGTGCTTTCCGAGGCACGACCAGACAAGTGCAAATATTCATAAATTCATGCATACAAATACTTGCACTGTGCGGGGATCGAACCCGCGCCACCTTGCGCAGCGGCCGCGTCCGCTACCGCTACGCCACGGAGGCTGTCAGCAGTGTCCAGCAGTGGCACGATAAAAGTTGATGATGATGATGAAATACACAACAAGCAGCTACCTGATGTATATTTATTTTAGGTGTATTATTGGACTTTTAGTCTGTGCTGAATAAATGTAGTTCATTTCTTTGTTTCAGCTGTTCATATTAGTAGTTCTATTATCTTCAGAAGATATTATATGCACAAATTAACATATTATGCTATTGCAGTTTCGTTAGGGGTCATCCATAAAGTACGTCACACATAAAGGGGGGAGGGGGGTGTCGACAAAGTGTGACAAGGGGTGGGTGGGGTACTATGTTTCGTGACATCACATTTCAAAATCGAATATAGCTAGAGGTAATAATCGCGTTATTTGAAATATTAATAATTATAAACTAAAAAAATATTTCCAACTCTATCTTTGGGACAATACGGTTTAAATTGTTTTCTTTACGAGATCATACTCGCTTTAGTGACACTCGCCGATCGAGCCCTTTGGGTTTCTTTCTTTTCTTTATATTCAATAGTTTATTGCTTTGTTATTGTTTCAAATAATTGATATAATGTTGATTTCATAAAAAAGTACTTTATTTAAATGGAAATAAAACTAAATTCGGAACTGCTGTTTTAATTTAATAATTTTTCGATGTGAAATTGCAAAACATGTGACGTCACATTTCTCAGAAATGTGAACACCTGTGACAAGGATGGAGGGGGGGCTCAAAAAATCATGAAATTCGTGTGACGTACTTTATGGATGGCCCCTTACAACAACTAACAACCATTACATAAGTGTTGGTTCCCACTGTTTACACAATGACTGGCCACTGCAGAGAGATGTAAAAAAGTCAACCCAAATCAATCCTATGAACCAGTGTTTTTCAACTTTATTCACGATATTTTTCATATCGAAAAATGAATCTGGAATTTCAGGCTGTCACATTGGATACCTTTTAGTTAAACAGAAAAAATCCCCACAATCAACCACGGAAATTTTGAACTGTTTGATTCCATTTGGAACCTCCTATAATTTTAAAGAAACGGTGAACGGTGCAAAGATTTGTGGTTCCACAAATATTTGCACTGTGCTGGGATCAAAGCCGCGCCTCCTTGCGCAGCGGCCGCGTTCGCTACCGCTACGCCACGGAGGCTGGCTCATGTTATATAATGTTTTTTTTTTTTATTGAAACAAACTAGTGCGTGATCGCAATTCCGCCTAATGGTAAGCAGTGATGCAATTGTTGATGATAAAGCGCATTAGTTTATTATGAGCCAATTCACTTTAATTGCTGCAGGCACATTTTCCCAGTTGCTCTATGTACGCGGTATAAACTACGAGGCGTAACGCTTTGTCTTTTATAAATTCCTTACTACATATTATAAATTGGAAAGTGGGTTTGTTTGTTTGTTTGAACCGATTGCTTTAAAATTTTGTAAACGTAAAGTTAGAAGTCCGGATTAAATAATAGGGTACTTTTTCTCCCGGAAACTTTTGATATTCCAGAGGGAAATCTAAAAAGCGCGTTATAACCGAATTACACGCGGGCAAAGCCGCGGGCGGTAAGCAAGTATACTAATAAATTTATTCTTTAGAATGCCGAAACGCTGCTTAGCCTACACCATTAGCCTCTTCGCACACCTCATCTCTGAGTCCAATATTGCTAGGTGGCATTTTGCAACACATGCCTATATGTGGTGGCAGTACTCCGCACTCAAAAAAAAAAAAAAAAAATATTCAATGTCAAATAAAAACAAAATATCAATGTGTCTAAATAAATATTATTATTATTCTCTTTATTTTTCAATATGTACATATTATTTTACATTTTTAAATATTTATATATAAATAAATAAAAAAACATTTAAAAATATAAAAAAATAGTAGCCCACCGGTATCGGGAACAGGGTCCAAGCTACCGGCGGTCAGGGCTCCAGAGAGAGGAACTTCCTGACGATGCGAGCCGTGTCCAGCAGTACCGCTTTCTGAATCAAGCCCTTGATCCAGCTGCCTAACGAGAGCCTCCTGAGGTGTTGGTCGAGGCTCTTGGCTATTAAGCCATTGGCTGTCACGACTATCGGTACAATGATTGCTGAGTCCACTTCCCACATGTCGACAACCTCGTGAGCCAAATCAAGATACTTGATTTGTTTATCTTTCTCAGCTATATTATTGCTTTATTATTATTATTATTACTCGATCGGGCCTGTGCTTTGTTTACATAAGATGTCCGCGGGGAAACACCACCGGATATTTGCAAGAACGCAAAGTTTTCTGGCAGCCACCTTGGCTTTGGACTCTTAATAATATCGTACTAATAATATCACTTTCAAATTCATTTCAAAAATCCTAATTATAAATTACCTACAACACTCCTTACGTACTCCTTAAATAATTTCGTATAGATATTATTTTAAAAACGACGCACACATTACAATAATAAGAATCATTGATATAATATTAAACTAAGGTAGATATGTCACTAGCGCACTGAAAATGAAGCGTACAAAAGTAGGTAAGTCCAGCAAGTCGCTTTAGGTTTCGTTGATTCTATTTAAGCGCAAACGACAAACACTAGCCATCTTTTTCTTCTCTATCCTTTAGATAGCTCCCCATCTCACTCACACTGTGCCAACGTGTGAAATGTACGCAGAATAAAAAAAATGCATGTGTGTGCTGCTGCTCCGATCGGCACATTTATTTTGGTTAATTTGTTAGACCATATCATATCTGTTTAATATTATATCAATGATAAGAATGCAATCGGTAAAAAATTGTGCATTTTTCGAATAAAGTAAGTAAACTTCCGGTACTACAACAGTATTGCCAATACTTATAATTATCGCAGATAAATGCCATAGGAAGTAGGATGTCTCCCCCACTGTCTATCGCACCGGCCCACAGGCGTTGGCGCCGGCTGCCTTTACGTAACTGTTTCACTACGTTATCTTGAGCTATACATTATTGTTGGTTTAGGCGAACCCCAAAACACGTGTCCAGTAGTTTTGAGTAAAGAACCTATGTATAAAATTTCAAAAAGATATTATGGAAAAACCATAGAGTTATGAGCTTGTTATCTTACCGCTCGCCCGGCTGGCCAGGCCCGGCCGGCCCAGTCTCACTGTGCGCCTAGTACTATGATCTAACGTCAGCTGAGTTGTGCGCTCAGTAACCACACTGCAACAATTTTTAAATGTATTCGGGAAAAAATATAACATGGTGTAAAAATGATTGGAATCGATTTAGTTGCTTATTTTGAACAAACCATATTCAGGTGTCGTATAAAGAAAAAATATCGATGTGTATAAACATATACACAGCCGGCTAACGAAAAACCTATAAGTACTTATTTCCTGAACATCATTAAAATCTCTTTGGGTGATTCTGTCTCAGGGTGAAAAAAATCTTATTTAATCCTACATCCTACTTCATGATGTACCTATCTGTAACGGCATGAAAGCACACAGGTGCTTCCTACCCGGAAAAAATAGAGGACTTTTTATCCCAATATTCCCACGTGGTCGATACTTCATCATCAACCTCTTTGTCATCCCACTGCTGGTCTCCTCTCATACAGAGAAGGATTGAGCGTACCTAATCACCACGCTTACTCAATGCGGATTGGCGATGATTGTGGTCTTGCGTTGCCCCGTGTGGTACCGGGCCTAGAATTGTACCAACCCATATCCTCCCGTGGGTGTCGTAAGAGGCGACTAAGGGAAATCACCAGGGAAGCGGGCAGCAGCGCTTCTCCTGTGTAATATCAAATCACTGCGATCCCCAACCCGCCGCCAAGCGTGGGGATTATGGCAAACCCCCCCAATGATGCACACGATACAGCCCAGGCCCCTAGTCCCCGGCAGCTCCGCTATTCCAGTCTACGGTAGCGGACTCGGTTACGGCGGAGCAAGGGGTGCTAAGAATCTCCGGCAGAGGTCCGGCTACCATCACAAACGACGACCTTTGGCCCTGGCAACATTTAACACGCGCACACTACGGACCGATGAGAAGATTGTCGAACTAGAGGAAGAACTGAGCCGGTTGCGCTGGGACATTGTGGGGTTATCTGAAGTCCGAAGAGAGGGAGAGGACTCGATAATCCTGAAGTCTGGCAACCTGCTCTATTTCCGGGAAGGCGACCAGCTGTCCCAGGGTGGTGTCGGGTTTATTGTCCACAGGTCCCTCGTGAACAACGTGGTTAAAGTCGGGAGCCTTTCGACTCGGGTGGCGTACCTTGTACTGAAAATAACAAAACGATATTCGTTAAAGGTTATACAGGTCTACGCCCCGACGTCTAAACACTCTGACGATGAGGTGGAGGCCATGTATGAGGACGTCAGTAGAGCCATACATTCCTCCAAAACCCACTACACCGTTGTCATGGGGGACTTTAACGCAAAACTGGGCATGCGAGAGGCGGACGAGACGAAAGTGGGGCAATTTGGAGTTGGAAATCGGAATCCCAGAGGTCAGATGCTAATGGATTTCATGGAAAGGGAAGGACTCTTTGCGATGAATTCTTTTTTCAGGAAACCATTGCACCGCAAGTGGACCTGGCTCAGCCCCGATGGTCAGACCAAAAACGAGATAGACTTCATAATGTCAACGAGAAGGCAAGTGTTCAACGATGTCTCCGTGATCCATGCGGTAAAAACCGGGAGTGATCACCGTATTGTTAGAGGCATCTTGAACCTCAACATTAGGCTCGAACGCTCTCGACTTATGAAGTCTACGCTCCGTCCAGCGTCAACACAACTCCAAAACCCCGAGAGCTTTCAGATCGAACTACAAAACCGCTTCGAATGCCTCGGTGAATGCGTAGATGTGGACGACTACAACAACAGGTTTGTGGAAACTCTCCAAACGGAAGGGTCTAAGTTCTACAAAACCCTCCGTTCAAAAAGACAGAAGAAGATCTCCGGTCCCACCCGCCGGCTAATGGAAGAAAGACGGGAGGTGATCTTAAAATCCCCTGATGACGCTTCGCGCATCAGATGCCTTAACAGACAGATCTCAAAGTCTCTGACTCGCGATATACGCCAATTTAATACAAATTGTATTAAAGAGGCTATCGAGCGGAACAAAGGTTCCAAAGTGTTCGCACGAGAATTGTCTGTTGGACAGAGTCTACTTGCGAAGCTGAAGACTGGGGATGGTAGGATCGTCACTTCCAAGCCCGAGCTTTTGGGTGAGATCGAGAAATTCTACGGAGAGTTATACACATCAACACACGCACCTGTTGTAAGCCTGGCTAATGATCCTAGAGCCAGACTAACCCGACACTACACCGACGATATCCCGGACGTCAGCCTGTACGAGATTGGTATGGCCCTGAAACAGCTCAAGAACGATAAGGCGGCTGGAGATGATGGAATTACGGCTGAGCTTCTGAAAGCGGGTGGCAAACCGGTTCTTAAAGCGCTTCAGAAGCTATTTAATTCCGTCATTCTTAAAGGCGAAACGCCTAAGGCGTGGCACAGGAGTGTGGTGGTTTTATTTTTCAAAAAAGGTGACAATACCCTCCTGAAAAACTACAGACCGATATCCCTCCTGAGCCATGTCTACAAGCTGTTTTCTAGGGTCATCACGAATCGTCTCGCTCGCAGGTTTGACGACTTCCAGCCTCCCGAACAAGCAGGCTTCCGAAAAGGCTTTAGCACCATAGACCACATTCATACGCTGCGGCAAGTTATACAGAAGTCCGAGGAGTATAACAAACCACTATGCTTGGCCTTTGTGGACTATGAGAAGGCCTTCGATTCGATTGAGACTTGGGCGGTGCTACAGTCTCTCCAGCGGTGCCAAATTGACCATCGATACATTGAGGTGATAAAGTGTTTGTACAAAAACGCCACCATGTCAGTCCGTCTCCAGGATCAGGACTCGAAACCGATCCAACTGCAGCGTGGAGTGAGACAAGGAGATGTCATATCTCCTAAATTGTTCACTGCTGCGTTGGAAGATGTCTTCAAGCTCCTGGACTGGAAAGGACTTGGCATCAACATCAACGGCGAGTACGTCACTAATCTCCGTTTCGCAGATGATATCGTGGTCATGGCTGAGACCCTGGAAGACTTGGGCAAAATGCTCAATGACCTCAGCAGAGCTTCCCAACAAGTGGGTCTAAAATGAACATGGATAAGACGAAGATCATGTCGAACTCTCATGTCGCACCCACTCCAATTGTAGTTGGTTGCTCTGCACTCGAAGTTGTTGACGAGTATATATACCTGGGACAGAAAGTCCAACTAGGTAGGTCCAACTTCGAGAAAGAGGTGTCTCGGCGAATCCAGCTCGGTTGGGCAGCGTTCGGGAAGCTACGCTACATCTTCTCGTCGTCCAAGATACCACAGTGTCTCAAGACGAAAGTCTTTGACCAGTGTGTGTTGCCAGTGATGACTTACGGAACTGAAACGTGGTCGCTCACAATGGGCCTCATACGAAGGCTCAGAGTCACACAAAGGGCAATGGAAAGAGCTATGTTAGGAGTTTCTCTGCGTGATCGAATCAGAAATGAGGAGATCCGCAGAAGAACCAAAGTCACCGACATAGCTCTGCGAGTCGCTAAACTCAAGTGGCAGTGGGCAGGGCACATTGCTCGTAGAACCGATGGCCGATGGGGCAGCAAGGTTCTGGAGTGGCGGCCACGTACTGGAAGACGCAGCGTAGGGAGACCCCCAACAAGGTGGACCGATGACCTGGTGAAGGTCGCGGGAAGCCGATGGATGCGGGCAGCACAAGACCGGTCATCGTGGAAAGCCTTGGGGGAGGCCTTTGTCCAGCAGTGGACATCTATAGGCTGAGGAAGAAGTGGTCGATATTTATATGGGTGAAACAATCGGACGCAGTTAGGAATAAATACTTTCGGTAAGTTCTTTGCTCTATTATACAAAGTACCATTGTCACTCTACAGGTTTAAGGCATATTGTAACGAAGAGAAGGCACTAGCATTAATCACAGATAGTGACTGTTGACAGCCTCCGTGGCGTAGCGGTAGCGGACGCGGCCGCTGCGCAAGGTGGCGTGGGTTCGATCCGCACAGTGCAAGTAATGAATATGAATATTTGCACTGGTCTGGTCATGCCTCGGAAAGCACGTTAAGCTGTTGGTCGCGGTTGCCATACGAACATCTAGTGGCAGTCGTTACGGGTTCTTGGAGCCCTCAAAAGTCCAACAATTGGTCTAACTGCAATGCTTCGACGTCGCCTTCGGGTTGTGGAGGTCAGACGGCAGTCGCTTCACGGAAAATGTCGCAGTTTAGCTATATCAGCAGTTGGACTGGTAAAGCGGACCCCAGACTCCAAAGCTGAAAAGGCTTCGGATGCGACTGGGATTAACGCTGGGATGATGATGATGAGTGACTGCTGACAATGATATCAAATCAAACTCACAATAAACAACAACAGGTCAGTTACCCAAAACTGTAAAATTTTCTCAATGCAACTGGAACCTTAACAATTTAGCGATAAAATTTAAAATCTATTAACAGATTGTAGTAGCTTCATGTAGGTACTGGTGTCTGTAAATATGAATTGAAAAAAGTTACAAGGTATACCTACTTGCCCGAATTTAAAAGCAACCCCGTGCATGAGAGGAGAGACTTTTACTCCTATCACTGGGCCATCACAACGCGACTCAATATCCATATTAATATTATAAATGCTAAAGTAACTCTGTCTGTCTGTCTGTTACGCTTTCCCGCTTAAACCTCTCAACTGATTTTGATGAAATTTGGCACAGACAATCTTTAGACCCTGAGAAAGGACATAGGCTGCCTTTTATCGCGGAAAAAAATTTATATTCCCGCGGGGAAATCTAAAAAGCGCGATATAACCAAACTCCACGCGGGCGAAGCCGCGGGCGGAAAGCTAGTACTTAGATAATTATGTATAGTCAAATGAAGTGCGTGTCGTTAAATCAAACGTATCTTCATGATTGATTAACGATACTTCATGATAATGAAACGCGTCGTTGTAACTGAGAAGCTGAGCGTCTTGCTGAAATGAGAAATACTTATTTTGACGCGAGATCTTAAACAACAACACAAGTTAGAAGAACAGTAACTTTTCTAATAGTTTTTAATATAAAAGTCAACCAATAACCTCTCAATAATGTCTCATTATGAATGCAGGCTACCCCGAACGATACAGTACAGAACATTTTCCTCGTATTACGTTATAGTGAAAGAGCTATGCGCGGGCGCACACAGTAGGTACTACATAGATGTGTGACGTAACACGCTCCCAATACGCGGTGAAGAAACTCGCAAGCGCCTTGTCTTGTCTGAACGCAGCCTTATTTATTGCAGTAATTGGGTACTATTATAATTATGATTTATAGTTTCATAGTTAGTGTTTATAATTATAATAGGTACCCAGTGCGTAACTCTCCTGTGGCTAACCTAAATTAATTGAGGTCGTCTATATGACTTTTTCGTCCATACTTCTCTATTCCATACATCTCGATAGTCTCTCTCTTTATAGCAATATCTTCTTTCTAAGAACATCCATCGTCTTTATAAAGCCCACATCCATTTTTGTTTTTAATAATTACAAACTACTGCTTGACCGCAATCCCGCCTGATGATAAGCAGTAATGCAATTGTTGATGGCAAAGCGCGCTAGTTTATTAAGAACCTATTCCCTAAAAAAATACTGAGTGAACAGGAAGGAAAACGACAGTTGAGCGAGGTGATGCAATGTTAAACCCAACAGTACGACCAACGATGCTGCGCCAGATGGAGATTGATCTGGAGACTTTCCACGACCAACCTCCCGACACAACAACATTCGGCGGATCGTACCCGGCACACATCGCAACACAACTGCTCAGACTCGTCTTCCATACCTACGGCTTTGCCGGGTGTGTGGTAACTTCTGCCGGTAGCCGATGTTGTGGCCTACCACCGAAAAAAAAAACATAAACTTTTCTCATGGCGTTTCTTTCCTTGCTAAGTATCACATGATCACACCATAACAACCGATATTCATACCACTTGTCATCCACCGGTGGCACTTTCCTACGTCCTCTTCACATGTATAGGAAAGTAACGCCTATAAAATAATTTGATAGAACACTTTTAAAGGATAAGAAGAAAAGCCTTAAAAGTGTTAAAATTGCATGACATGTGACGAACTTACTGCAATGACACAGACGCTGACTGTCTGCTACAATGTAAGTAGTAGGTTTCAGAATAAGTGGACCTCACTAGCAGGGAGCTTCTCGGCAATTGCCTCAGTATTAGTGAGGTGACACCGCGGAACGCAGGTATTTGCGAAACCCATGAGCATCATTGGACATTGCATCACCGATAAAATGATTCTCTGTAACTAGGTAAATTCTAAACGTACTCATCGGCTCCCCTCTCAAGGTACTGCGAAAGTTATAGCGATTTCCTGGTTACATTAATATGTTATGATATGACCTAGCAGACTTTGGAACCCCTGCGATAAATGATTCATCAAGTCCAAGATTGGTTGAATTAATGTTAGGAAAGATG
This sequence comes from Sesamia nonagrioides, assembly GCA_017933935.1. Classification (NCBI taxonomy): domain Eukaryota; kingdom Metazoa; phylum Arthropoda; class Insecta; order Lepidoptera; family Noctuidae; genus Sesamia; species Sesamia nonagrioides. The sequence goes on from JADWQK010001567.1 coordinate 127,794, forward strand.
GGGCCAATCTGGGTGCAAGATTGCTTTAATAGGTATTCACTGTGTATTGTAAAATTGTACAGTGCTGTACAACCCCACCCTATTTCGAGTTAAACAAATATTAACTTTAAAACCAGGAAATAAAGTTGATTTCAGAGTGACTAGTTTTACTGAAAAAGTTATAAAAATGATTGAAGTTATAAGGTAAACTGGACTTTGTTGTGAAGGAATAAGTCTTTAATTGACATTTGTTTTTATTTTTGGTGAATATATTATCATTTTATGTTAAAACATCTGCGATTTTGTGCTTGTCGGTCTGCATGTTCTTATGCATTCTGTGACTCAGCGAGTTTGTGTATAGCTACGTAGTATTCTGTAATCTGTGGTATAGCCAATACAGTAAGTACCTTATGTATGGAAATCTCTGACAAAAATATAATTATGATACCTACCATTCCATCAAGCTAAAGTAAGTAACCTAAGTATGTACAAACAGTACCTACAAGACTGAGCGCCTTCATCCTCTGTCCTATTAAAAAGCAAAATACTTTGCTGTGCCCGACATTATCCATAATTGATTCTATATTTTAATATATCAATTGTTATGTACACATAATGGAATGCAATAAATTATTGAGTACTAGCTTTCCGCCCGCGGCATCGCCCGCGTGGAGTTCGGTTATATCGCGCTTTTTAGATTTCCGGGATAAAAGGTAGCCTATGTTCTTTCTCACGGTCTTAAGATTGTCTGTGCATATTTCATCAAAATCGGTTGAGAGGTTTAAGCGGGAAAGCGTAACAGACAGACAGAGTTACTTTCGCATTTATAATATTAGTATGGATTGAGTATGTATTTATCTGTAACATGTAACAAATAATTAGATTTACTTCACTATCAATTATGTCAGTCATCACAGTTATTATTCAGTTAAGTACCTAATACTTTAGTCAAACAACTTCCTTAAAAATGCTTGTGTTCATCTAAATACAAAATTTAGATGCTATTACTAAGAAACGATGGCCAAGGCTTTTGAATATGAAAGTGGGTCCGCAGTCCGCAGTGTGCTCGTTCCAAAGTCCAAACTTGATCACGTTTATGAAATCTCTTTGGACTTTGGACTTAGGTCTGCTTGAATGAAGTAAGAACGTAGGAGAAGGTCAGCGACATGCTAATGCATTAATAAACTGCCACTCACTGTGCATGGTAATCATTAAAATTAAAATTGTAATTCAAATGAAATTAAAGAAAAAAAAGCAAAAATCCTTTTTATTCGAAAGTTCAAGACAGACATTACTCTACTAAGCCCCTTTTAACGTAAACAGGTAAACAAAATAAGGTATCCGTGTTTGAAAACTTATATGTTAGAAAGTGGTCCAAACAATGCTGCTTAGTAAGTTACCGCTTGGTATTCATAAATGGTTTTCAGTAAAGCCTACCTTTACTAATTCTCTAAAACACGTACGTGATGTTTTGATAATGCCTTATAATTAGGCCGTACTGAAAAGAAATCATGCCTCCGTAATTAGCAAAATATTGCAACAGTGAAACGGGCTACAGTAAAAGCGGAGCCACCATCCGAAATATACTAAAATTTAAGCCAAATTCGATAAAGAATAGAAAACAAACCGTTGCTAGGCAACGAGTAGTTTACACCTAACAGACAGATGTTAACAACCTTTTCTACATATGTAGATGATTTTCATGTAAGTAACTAGCTTCCGCCCGCAGCATCGACCGCGTGGAGTTCGGTTATATCGCGCTTTTTAGATTTTCCTCGGGAATATCAAATTTTTCCGGGGTAAAAGGTAGCCTATGTTCTTTCTCAGGGTGTAAAATTTGTCTGTGCCAAATTTCATCAAAATCGGTTGAGAGGTTTAGGCGGGAAAGCATAGCAGGCAGTCAGACAGACAGAGTTACTTTCGCATTTGCAATATTAGTATGGATAGTTCTACTTCCTACTAATGTAAAGAGTTTATTTATGTTTAGATATTTTTGATTTGTATAGAACGCTTAACCGATTTGATTGAAATATGACACACATGTAAGCTAATTTCCTAATAGGTTAAATTTGTTGATACACACATATTATAATTAGGTAGTTCATTTTTGAAAATATTACATTGCATGTGTTATGTAGTTGATTTCAAAGTAATTAAAATACGCAAATTATATTGACAAATGCCTCAACTTTATTCATTGGTTGAATTCCGCAAAATGTGTTTAATATCTGGATTTCATCCATCTTTCTTTTTTTGTAGGGCTATCATGTAAAATTAATGTCGACTTTTTAATGGTTTTCCGAAATACCAAGTTATTACCTATGCATGTTCTTTTAGTGATTCTATTGAAATATGCTGCAATAGGAATTGTTAATAAATACTTAGTATGTAAAAGTCGATAATCATGTAAACAACAGGAGATTTGTAAAACGTGAGTTGAGTTAACCCTAAATTGGTTTGTTTATTCTTTCTTTAAGGAGCTTAACGTTGGTATAGGTATAAACGTGAGCCGTAGCCTATAAATTTTGTACAGACGACAGCACATCAAGCTACTACAATCTGTCAGATTTCCTTATTAGATTTTGAACTTTATCTCTAAGCATTAAGACTCAAGGTTAACTGGGAGTATCTTACAGTTTGGGGTAGCTTGGTCGGTATCTACTTGTTTAAACGGTGCAAACAACAAGAAACAAAAAAAAAAAAACAGATCGCAGTTAATTTTGCCAATGCACCTGCCGTGTTTGGCATATGTTCATTGACGACCCAGATTTAACTCAAAACGGTCTCCAAAGCCTTGAGCACAGGCGTAGAGTAGCCAGCCTGTCGGTGTTCTATAGGATGCATTTTGGAGAGTGTGCGAGGGAATTGCATGACTTAATTCTCCCGTCTCCGTTCCATCCTGGGACGACCCGTCGGACGGCGACTTTCCACTCTTACGTTGTTGACACCACTATGATCCGGACAAAGCATTTCGCCTCCTCTTTTATACAGCGTAGATCGAAGGACTGGAACGATTTGCTAGCGGCCGTGATTCCGTCGAACTACAATTTAAATGTCTTCAAGGCTGGAGTGAATAGGCTCTTAATAAACTAGTGCGCTTTACTATCAACGATTGCTCTACTGCTTACCATCAGGCGGGATTGCGGTCAAGCACTAGTTTATCCATACTAATATTATAAATGCGAAAGTAACTCTGTCTGTCTGTTACGCTTTCCCGCTTAAACCTCTTAACCGATTTTGATGAAATTTGGCACAGACAATCTTTAGACCCTGAGAAAGGACATCGGCTACTTTTTATCCCGGAAAATTTGATATTCCCGAGGGAAATCTAAAAAGCGCGATATAACCGAATTCCACGCGGGCAAAGCCGCGGGCGGAAAGCTAGTAATTTATAAAAATTCCAAAGGCTTGAGAACAATTTTAAATTAAATTAAAAAAGACACCTTTTATGCACCAAAATTATTGGGTCTCATCATTCTTCATAAATCATAATATCTATCACAATTCATTCTTTATTTTTGTGAAAAAATTTGGTCATAAGCAAAAACGGAACGCGTTATCAATATATAAATGTCAGTTGTCAAAATCGAACGAATGTCAAAATAATAAAATTCGCGGGTGTTTTCTGATAATTCCACGTTTTTCTGACGATTTTAATCAGTTTTTCTTACATAAATTGTGTTAAATTCTGTGTTATTCATATTCTAGTTCTTGTGAATCTTCGTGTTGTGTAAAATTTGGAGCTGTAGGTGTAACAACTGCGCAACGTGCACATTTATTGATTTTTCATTTATTGATTTTTTAACTTGAGGTGTGTTTATATTCAAAGATTACTCTCTGACCCTTAATCTGACTTAATTATGATGTATAAAACGTGGAGAAGAAAAGCTACAAGTGTAAATTCAGTTTGCTAATGGGTTGTTATATGATTTTCAGCGGTCTTCTGGGTCTATCATGGCCAAACGTAGCGTGGCGGCTATGATCCACGCAGAAGATGAAGCTGAAGACACAGATGATCTAGACGACTGCTTCGGCATCAGTGTGGATCTCATCGATGAAAGATTATATTTAGGTTAGCTTGTAACACCTGATACCTACAACTAAGTTTTATGAAAAAAAAATCTGCAATTAAAAAACCAGTAAAACAGTCATTGAATTACCTTAAACGGAGAACTTCTGTATTCAGCATAAACAGGCAGTTAGTTAACTGTAGAGCAATGTACCCTAAGTTTACTTCCTGACCTATGCTTGTAAAATGGCTATAAGGCGTAAGTACTGTAAAAATTGTCCATACACAAAAAACGTGCCTTGCCACCATGACTACATTTAAGTTTATTTGGTAACAATACTATAAAATTTGTGTTGACAAGTGCCTTACTATCAAAGAGCTATTATTTTGTACCAAATATGCTATTGATTTTGTAAGGGAAATTCTGTTTTCTGTATTCAGTAAAATAAAATTGTATATTTTTTTATTTTAAGACACAGTTAATAACCACTGTACTAATTAATAAGATAATCTAATCGCTAAGTATTTATTTCTTGGAATAAATGGTATAATTGTATTCCCCACACAAAGTTGCTGACTACTGGCAACCATAAATATTGTCTAACCCACCCATTTAAATATATAACATATTTATGTTGTATATTTAAATGGGTGGGTTAATAAGCTTCTGTATTCATAAAGTGTATAAATAATGTTGTTAACTACTTTTCAGGGAACCTTGCATGTGCTCGTGACCACAAGACTCTGGAGAAGTTGCAAATCACTCATATCCTTACATTAGATGTGGTACCATTACCCAGAAGCATACTGGAGCGAGGCAACCTTGTCTTCCATTATATTAAGTGTAAGTAAACTGCAAGAATCATTTTTGAACTGTGAATCAAGGCAGATCAAGATATTGTAAGCAGATTTAATTAAAAAAAAAATGTGTATACTCCATTATTTTTCATTTATACAAAACCCGAAACACTTGTCCAGCATTTTAAGTAAAGAATCTGTGTACAAATTTTAAAAAAGATATCATGAAAAACCACAAAGTTATGAGCTTGTTAACTTACTTGATGGTCCCAACAAAAATATTGTCAACACTCCGCTCGGGCGGGCGACCGGTGCGTTGATCTGTGATGTCAGTTGTTATGCACCAAGTACCTACTATGATCTATCGTAAACTGACTTGAGCGCTCGGTAACCATACTGCAACAATTTCTAAATGTATTTGGTAAAAATATAACTTGATGTAAATATGATTAGAATAGATTTTTTTTTTTTTAATAAATTGTTAACTAGTGCTTAACTGCAATACTGCCTGATAGTAAGCAGTGATGACATCGTTGATGGTAGAGCGCGCTAGTTTATTAAGAGCCTATTCACTCTAGCCTTGAAGACACTCAAATTGTAGTCCGACAGAAACAACGGTGTTTGTGTGTATAGTTTGTTCAGCAACTGACACAATAGTGTCAGTTGCTTATTCTGAACAAACTATATTCAGGTTTCGTATAAAAAAAAATAAACATTGTATATTGATTTTAATCCCGAACTAGAGTGTTTAGGAAAATTAAAATAGGATCATATTTTAGTTTTGGAACTAATTATTGACAAACCTGTTATATTAATTACAGTGGCAGATGTACCCAAAGAAGACCTGATAAGTCACTTGCCTGATACCAATGCCTTCATCAAGCAAGCTCTAGCAGAGGGAGGGACAGTTCTTGTGCACTGGTTAGTACTGGTTTTACATACATATTATCATTTATTTGCTAATGAGTGTAGTCGTAACTAAGATACAGTAGCAGTAGCAGTTTAGCTTCATTTTGACAATTCAACAACATATATTGCGTTAATTACGTTGTTGAGCAAACAAATTTTTAAATTAACAATAAAAAGAATTTTTAAATTAACAATAAAAAGAATTTTTAAATTAACAATAAAAAGAAGTCGTTCTAACACTATTTTGAATTTAGCCGACTAAAAAATAAAAAGTGTTGCTGCAACTCCTGTATCGTGGGTGCCTTTACAAACATTTAAAGTGACACAAACAGCTAGACTGCTAGACCCATTGTTATTAAATATTTTTTAAAATTATGCTTTCATTTCAGTCACTTTGGAGTATCACGCTCAGCAGCAGTTGTGATTGCCTTCATCATGGAGAAGTATGGTCTATGTTTTGAAGAAGCATTCGCCCTAGTGAAGAGTAAACGACGGTTCGTAGGTCCGAACTTGGGCTTCGTAGCACAACTCAAGCTATTTGGTCACATGGGCTACTCCATCAACAGTGATGATCCACGGTATAAGCAGTTTCGCCTGAAGCTAGCCGGACAGAAACTGAAGGAAGGTGACTAATGCTATATTGTTTTCTTTGATGATAATATTTCATTTCATGTTCATTCATACACAATTTAAAATAAATTGTACAAAATGCAGTGCAGTTGCACTTCTTGGTTATTAACATCAAAAATACGGCAGTTTTTATTATTTTATAATTAATATTTGCTGTTTATAGAAACAGCTTCCAAAGAACACAGTTTGTGACACAAATGTAAAAAATCTCTATATTTTAACTTAATGTTATGTACATTAACTTGCAGTTCCGCCTTCACAGTATCAATATTTAGTTAGGTAGTATAGCTGTTAAAGCTAATAAAACTGAGTAACCCGTAAAATATAGGGCATCTGGGGAGACTTAAATGGAGGCGTAATTAATGTCTTTGTAATTATTCTCTTCGAAAATCCGTAATTTTTCAGATTTTTCTTCAAACTAACAAAAATCTTCTATTTATTCTGTATTAAAAAACCTCACTCAAGACTGGATTGGTTCAACCTCTTAAGTAATGGTATATCTGGTCTTTGATTTGGCCAAAAAATCGTCCAAATCAAGCCTTGCCATACAACATGGCACTTACCTTATGGGCACTGTTCCTGTTAATAGCAAAGCAGACATTATTCTTGAACACCTGTTATTTCCCCTTTTTTATTATGTGTTTATGATATTCTTTACTTTTATTTAAAAACTGATGTAAATCCAATCTTGGCATAGGAGTACCCTGCTTCTGGCTTGGGGGGCAAGTCAGGCTTAGCGGGGCAAGTCAAATTTTTAGAGTGACTAATCTTTGTGCGCTATAGTTGGACTAGGTTTTTTGTCAATTACACCGTACATTTTGTCAGTGTCCACTGTGTGGTTCATTTAAAAGTTAGAGATAAGTCCTCGTTTATAATTTGTTTAGTAATTAGGGGAGTTCATACATGCCACCCCTCCCCCCCTGCGTACGCCCATGAATCTTGGATAGACTGTAGTCTTGAATGAAGTGCTGTAACACGACCCGTATAATTAAGAGCCCAATAGTCGTCACAAATTCATCTACGGTACCATTTCCAGTGAAGATCTTGCCCCAACTGTTTGCCAACCTTGTCAAGCCCGACCCCGGGCTAGTGCGCGAACGTCCCGACCCCATTGTGTATCGCTGTAAAAAGTGCCGTCGCATCGTGGCCAACCAGAGCAACATCATACCGCACATACCTAAGGATGTCAAAGTGGAGCTGGCTAAGAAAGGTAATGGATAAAAATTGTTAGTAATCCACTGTGGAGATGGTGTGGTAGTAGAGCAAGGTTTGCAGCCAACATGGCTAGAGATCACTCAATATTTAGAAGAAAAAGGGGAGGTCTATGACCAGCAGTTTGAATTTATCTTCAGACTTTTTATCAATACAGATTTGCGCCTGCCAATATTATCTGAGCATTTTATTATTGTATAGCTAAAAGTCTAAGAGTTTTAACTATACTGCTATCTTAAATTATATTTTAACTTAAATAGTTTAAAGAGAAACTTTTTAAAATTACACTGGAGCAATTAAATTGTAGAGGGCTGTAAGGTTCATTTTTACTTGCAAGTTATTGCTAATTCCAAAATGGATTATTTCAAAAAATCTGTATGAAATACGAGTAGTTCTAAATGATTTAAAATGGCGAACCTTTTCTATCGTCGACTGTACACTAAAATTGATAATGTACTTAGATCTATTTAAAAATGTTTTCTGCCTTAAGGCATGCGACCACCGCCAAGCAAGCTGACAGGACTAAATTGCGCAGAAAACGGGGAGATCCTCTTAGAGAAACTGAAGATCCTTGCATCACAGCTGATGGACATGCGATGTGATCAGTATGAAGACAGCAGTCCCGGACAGAGTCAGAGCAACAGCCAGCGCAGCGACAGCGAAGAGGGAACTAGCCAGGTAGGTTGGTGGAAA
>JADWQK010001708.1:0-13924 GCA_017933935.1 Sesamia nonagrioides
TATAATGCTTATATTAAGCCGACTCTAATTTAGGTAAGACTAGGCTAAGGATGTCTTATGTCTTTTTTTTTCAAGGTGTGATTCAACCTCATCTCTTGATCAATGGCCTCTGTGGAATAGATACCACAATTTCGCCAATAACACGTGTAACAAATTATAGAAATTCTTTGAAAATTTAATTTCACTACAATGGCGGATATCGCCAATGGGAGTTGAAAAAGACGGCCGCGTGAACCGTCTATGAGGGAGGTTTGAGGCAAAGATGTGATGTGGCCACTATGCTGCGATATTTCAAAATTCTTTATGGATTATTTACTAAATGCACTTTTCACTACATAAATCACGCGCTTTTATTTAGTAAACGACACAATAAAAAAATTTAATAGTCCAATGAAAAATGCGCGTGACACTCATCTTAGCTTTCTCGTCAAAACTCCCGCCACATACCCATTCCGACGAATAGATCACCGCTATTAGTTCCATTTTCAAAAATAAATATTCTTCTTTTTTTATGAAACAGTAATAAGTTGGGTCTTTATTCATGATTATTGTATGTACTTCTGAATAAAAACTTTTTGTAGGCTTTTAGGCAACAGCCATTAGATAAAAATAAAACTTTACCCTCTAGATGATGAAACGACGACGATGACGGTCGTTTTGGGCAAAAAGAGTGATAAAAAATACGTTACCAAAATTTAAGAACTCTTGAAACAATCTCTTTCATCTTTCTAACCCTTTCTAAACCACTCAGTCATCCAATTACAACACAATTAAAGCCCAAGCTTTCATAATGAACTGCAGAACACGCCGTGACTTCACTGACGCCAGGCAGGTGTGAAGTGTCGACTTGTTCATTCGTAGTGTTGAGAGAAAAGTCACGCTTGAGTCGAGGATCCTTACACATATGGAGTTTATGACCGTCTTACGTACGGACGCGAGTTTATAATGCAGGTTTTGTTGGATTAAATTTATATTGATACTTGGCTGTATATTCAGTGAGTGTTTGCCTGTCTAATTATATGTTGTAACGTTAGGTGGCGACACTGTTTTTTCTATGACTACTTCTGTCACAGCGGTCGGCTTACTTACTGTATGTGTGATTTACTGAATAAATAATATTATTCAGTTAAAGAGAATTCTTGTTTGTAATCCTAATCCCAATAGGTTATGGGCCCAGGTTCACGTATATGAATCGTTGGTTATAAACAAAGAGCAAAAAAAACAGTAAAGTATTTTGTTTGATAGTACAGGCGCGTGCTGTCTGTAGCATACAAAATGGAGTTCGGAAAGACAATGAGTCTAGAAAAATTTGACGGGACGAATTTTAAACAGTGGAAATTTCAAATAAAATGTGCCCTTCGCGCAAAAGGGTTAGATATTAACACGCCAAAACCAGAAGGAAATACGAGTCAATGGAACAAAGATGATGGTATGGCTATGTATATTATAACATCGACTATGCATTTCGATCAAATATCACTAATAGAAAACTGTGAATCAGCGCTTGAGGTGATGACCAAACTTGAGTCCATTTATGAACATAAATCAGAGATGACTAAAATGATGATCCATGAGCGTTTCTACCAATATAAAATATCACCGGCAGATAGTATTGCTCAGCATATAGCTAAAGTAGAAAGTTTGGCTAAGCAACTCAAAGAAAGTGGAGAGGTTGTTAGTGATACTGCGATAATAACTAAAATATTGAGTACACTGCCTCCCAAGTACAGATCTCTACGCCAGGCATGGATGTCACTTGATTCTCAGAAACAAACTATAACTAATTTGACTGCTCGTTTGTTGGATGAGGAAGCCAGCTTGAACGTAGAAGAGGAGAATGAAACTGCTTTATTAGTGGCAAAACAAAGTGCAAAGAAGAAAACTGTTCCTTGTGTAAAAACAAATAAAGAAACCAATGAAAAATCTCATCGTTTTACTTGTTACAACTGTGGAAAACGTGGTCATTATGCAAAAGATTGCCGTGCTCCTAAACTAAACCAGAAACCACAAGGTGAAAAGAATATGTTAGCATTTAATGTAGCAAATATAGATTGGAATACTGTTGATGAAGATTTAAGATGGATATTAGACAGCGGTGCATCAGCTCACATGTCATATAAACGAGAAAATTTTGTTGAATTATATGAGTATACAGGATCTCCATTGAAACTTGGAAACCAAGAAGCTGTAGAAGTTATTGGTCAAGGAAATATTTTGGTTAACAAGTGTGTCAACGGACAGTGGGAGACAAGTATCTTGAAAAATGTTTTGTATGTACCGAAATTAAGAAGAAACCTATTCTCAGAAGGAGTAGTGACAAGACAAGGTTATAATATTGTAAAGAAACATACTGATGCTTTGATTTACAAGGATAACAAAATAGTATTGTGTGCCTATTTACAAAGCAACAATTTATATGAATTGAAAATGAAATCGATTTCAAATCCAGTTTGTAATATGGTTCAAAAATTGGACCTTAAAACGTGGCATGAACGTTTGGGACATTTGAATGTCAAAGAAATACAGAAAATGTGCGAAAACAATGTGATCACAGGAGTGAACTTATCAGACTGTGACAAGTTTGTATGTGAAGGTTGTGCTTATGGCAAGCATGCTCGTCAACCATTCCAAAAATCAAACAGAGGACCACAGCAACCAGGTGACGTTGTATACAGCGATGTTTGCGGACCACTAAGTGTTCCTTCTGTTCAAGGTATGAAATATTTTGTTATTTTCAAAGATGCTGCTACGAGTCATAGATATGTGTACTTTATAAGGAATAAATGTGATGTGTTAAACTGTTTTAAAAAATATAATTCAATGATTAAAAACAAGTTTTCACACAGTGTACGTATATTACACACTGATAATGGCGGAGAATATACAAGCAAAGAATTTAAAGAATATCTTGACAGTGAAGGTATCTTACATGAACTAACAGCTCCTTATACACCTCAACAAAATGGTCGCGCAGAAAGAGAAATTAGGACAATTGTTGAAAGTGCTAGATCCATGCTCTATGCTCGTAATATACCACTCGATCTATGGGCAGAAGCGGTCAATTGTGTTGTATATTTATTGAATCGTACATCTTCGAGTCAGACACCCAATATTACACCTATAGAGTTGTGGAGCGGTGTAAAACCTAGTTTGGATCATGTTAGAGTGTTTGGATGTGAAGGATATGTTCATGTACCACAACAGTTGAGAAAGAAGCTTGATTGTAGAGGAGGGTAGATGGCGCCAGCTGTCACGTAAACATTCTGCTCCCGTTTTAATAATTGTTTAAAGTAGTTCTATCAATTGTTTTTACTCAAATATATAATAAAAGTGAATAAAACAGTGCAATACGTTCGTGGAAGTGTTTTCTTCAGAAATTATTCACTTTAAACAACATGAAGACAGTTTATAATCTGGACAATATATTGTGATAAAAACGTTTTTGTGAGTGATAAAAACCATAACTTGACGACAAACATTACTACTTACTTCACTAACAATCGTATGACATAGAAATATATGAAAAAAATGTGTGAAAACCTAAATTTTTACAAAGTGTGACATAGTTGAAAAAAAAAAAATTTGAATCTCTAAAACTGACTGGTTTATAACGTCTTTTTTTGCCCAGAAGAGGCTAAAGATCAACAATTTCGTTACTTATAATATCTGTCTCTGTGGCTAATAAATTAAGTAGCCTACCTCACAGCATTCATCGAGTGGCTTGAGTTCGAATCCCACAGACTGTATGACTTTTTGTATTGTTTGTTGGTTTCAATCGTCAAAAATACTTGTACAATTTAAGTAGTCACTAATAAATTAATGATATACCACAATGAACTTTCTAGAAAACATTACATTCCGTCGTGCACGAACCATATCTGACTCCAACATAAATAACACCTTGGATGAAACAATTAGCAGTCTACCCGACATTTCTATGAATAACAATGAAGAAGAGGTACAAAAGTTAAAAGACAAAATAAATAAATTAGAACTTGAATTAAGTAGTGCTCATTTAGAAATTGAGTCTCTTTCTTTAGAGAATAATAATTTAAAATTTGTCAATGAAGACTTATTAAAGAAAAATGCCTTGTACAAAAAAATCACTTGTAGCCCTGTAGCTTCTAAAAAAAACAAAAATCAATCGCCATTAATAAAGGAACAGAGAAGAGACAAGGCAAAACAAACTCAAAAATCACCAAAAACAACTATGATTGACAGTGAGAGGTCCAATGTTGATGGCAAAAATGTTCTTAACACACCAAAAGTTGTAAATAGGGATAGAATCGCATCATCGCCTCATGGTGAGGTAGACGTAACTGAAGACGCAAACAAAGGAAAAATCGCATCATTCCCTCATAGTAATGTAGACATAACTGATACCACTAAAAGCACAAAATCATCCAAAATAAATAAAATATGCATTGTCAGTTCCAACAAAACGAATAATATCCTATCAATAGCTGAGGATACATTTAAAACCTCACAGATATGTCACCATATATATACAAACGGCGGAATCTTGCAGCTTTTTACCAATTTACATACAAAATTAATGAACTTCTCAAAAAACGATTTCTGTGTCATTTTGATTGGAGAGGAAGATTTTCAAAAATCCATGAACTATTTCAACTTAATTTTTGCGATAAGGTGTTCTTTACAAAACATTCAACATACTAATGTTATTATTTGTTTACCCACTTTTAAATTTTATACGTATTCTGTAATGTTTAATTCCCGTATTGAGATGTTTAGTAATCTACTTTATCTTGACATTCTTAGTTATAACTACGCTACGCTACTTGACTCTAATCTTGACTTATCTTATGATACTACTATGTTTTCAAAATATACTGGAAGACTTAATAATAATGGTATGAAAAATATAATGAATAATGTACTGATGCTAACTATGCTATGCCAGAAACAGTCTTGCATAGACGCAGATTCAGATGTAAACGTTAATAACGATCCCTTAGTAAATACAAACTCGAACTTTTTTCTCGTCTGATCATATCTGTATCATGCATCAGAACATTGCTGGTCTGTTGAATAAGTCAGATATTTTAACAGTTCATATTCAAGATCTATTATTTAAACAAAGAAATATTCATATCTTATGCATAACTGAACATTTCATAATCTCTGGAGATGAGAAACTGTTATTCATTCCAAATTATAAATTAGCAGCATGTTACTCTAGAAATAACATTAAACGCGGTGGAGCTTGTATATTGATAAAACAAGGGCTTGAATACAAGGAACTACCGGACATCATGAAGCATTCGGTAACAGGTGTAATTGAGTGTTGTGCTATAAAACTTGTTCAACAGGATATCATAGTTCTGTGTGTATATAGGCCTCCTAAAATGTGTAACCTAGCCAAATTTTATGAAAAATTAGACAGTATGTTGAAAATTGTATGTACTAAAAATGGCTCTAAAATAATATTGTGTGGCGATTTGAACATAAATACAATGACAAGAAACAGATTTACATTGGATTTGGAATGCTTTCTTCTAAGCTTTAACCTCAAATTAGAAATAGATGTTCCTACCAGACTTGGCAGCAACACTTGTCTAGATAATTTTGCTCACAATTTCAAACAGAAATGTATATGGGAGGTGATGGATTTGGCATTATCCGATCACACAGCGCAAATTCTAAATATCAAGGTAAATAAATCACGCCAGATAAAATCTTGGCGTAAAAGTATACGTGATATGTCAAGTGAAAATCTAATAAAATTTAAAAACCATTTGCTATCGCTAACTTTTTCAGAGGTTTATAGTAGCGACGATCCAAACTTAGCCTATGATGCGTTTTTGGATTTGTTTCTTTTAATATACAACTTGTGCTTTCCCATAAAATACACAACTGTTAAATTCGGAAAGCCAATTAAATGGATATCGCGCGGTATTCGTTTGTGCAGTAAAAGACAACGCTATCTACTGTGGCAGCAACGATCAAAACCCACGGAGGAAAATAAACAAATGTTTCGTAATTATTCAAGAAAATTTAAAAAAATCGTAAAGTTAACTCAAAAAGTCCAAAATAACCATTTACTTCTAAACTCGAAAAATAAGTCAAAGACAGCCTGGCAGATAATAAATAACAATAATAATAATATCCATGAACCAATCTCTAAAATTAATAAAAATGGTGTCATAATAACTAAGCCTAAAGATATAGCTGAATCATTTAATGATTTTTTTGTTGATCAAGTCTCAGAACTACCAAAATCTACGACTCATCGCTTTAAGGGAATAAAGTTTAATCCAAATTCGATCTTCTTGTCGCCTGTTGTACCGCAAGACGTGTCAAGGGTAATACAATCGTTGAAAAATAAAAAAGCTTTGGCTACGACGGCATTTCAACGAAAGTCATCAAATTCGTTTCTGATGTGATTTCTGGTCCTTTGAGTCACATTATAAATGCAAGCACAAGTTCCGGAATATTTCCTAACAGTCTCAAAACCGTGATTGTGAAACCTCTTCATAAAAAAAATAATAAAGAAAATATGTCAAATTACAGACCAATTGCTCTTATTCCCGTGTTTTCTAAAATAATAGAAAAAATTATATGTGAATCTATTGATGGCTTCTTGACAAAATTTAATATACTTTGTGACGAGCAAAAGGGTTTCCGTAAAAATAAAAATATTAATATGGCTATATTCGATTTATTAAAAATTATAATGGGAAACGTAGATAATAAAACCCCAATTTGCGCCATTTTTACGGATATGTCAAAGGCCTTCGACTTTGTAGATCACAATATACTTATTAATAAACTGCACGCTTACGGGATTCGTGGAAATGCATTAAATTTAATAAAATCCTATCTCACTGATCGTATGCAATATACCGAAATTTCTAATGTCTGCTTGAGTTCCAAACGCGAATTGAAATTTAGATCTTCTTACAGAAGTATCAAATATGGCGTCCCACAAGGAAGCGTCCTCGGTCCGCTTCTGTTTTTAATCTACATTAACGACCTTCCACTCCAAGTAGACCATCCAGTTATATTATTTGCTGACGACAGTACTGCACTAGTTAAATGCACAAATAAGGGAAAATATGAGAAAGATATTAATGACGCTCTTAAGGCTACAGTTAATTGGCTTAATGGTAACAACTTAAAAATAAATATACAAAAAACTAATATCATGCATTTTTACCAGCGCATTGATCCCGAAGACTTAGACATTAACTATGATGGACATAAGATTGAAACTGTTAAAGTGGTTAAATTCCTGGGAATATTGATGGACAATCAGTTGACATGGAAGGCACAGGCTGAACATATTTGTAAGAAGCTAAGCACCTACGCCTACATGTTATACAATCTATCAAGGAAAGTAAATATTAATACAGTCCTCATTGCTTACCATGGCTTCGTGGTTTCAACATTGAGATTTGGCATTATATTCTGGGGTAACAGCAGTGAAAGAGAAGTCATTTTCAAGGCCCAAAAACGATGCATTAGGTCAATTTTTAACTTACAGGTTACAGACAGTTGTATTCCAGTGTTCAAATCGCATAAATTATTAACCTTTCCATGTCTATACATTCTAGAAATAGCCATTTTCGTGAAAAGTAACCCACGTTTGTTCCTGTCGTTAAACGAGACACGAAAGAGGACAAATTGTATGAGATCTCAATATCAACATTTGTTGCATACAGGTGGCTATAACACCACACTGTTAAATAAAAGCGTTATGTGTATGGGGCCAAGAGTATACAATGGGATACCCAACGAAATTAAAGGGCAACCATTAAAAGTATTTAAAAAAAACCTTACTGACATATTATTAAAAAAATGTTATTATTCTGTTGCTGATTTCTTCGCCGACGTTTTGTGATGCTTGTATTTTATCGTTATTGACGTAACATTTAATTATATTTTACCTTTTATTAATATAACTTTTTACATAAATTGCTTTTTGACCTTATTGTGACAGAATCGATTTTTTTTGTGTTTGATTGTTGTGTTTTTTTTTTGTATCTGATTAATGATTATTGTTCTTCTCTGTAGCTTCAAATTGACAAAATTTAAATTTTGCATGTCCCATCTGGGACAGAATGTATGGCTCTATTTTCTTTTCTGACAACCATATTTGTATACTTACCTGCATTCTAGCAAATAAATAATTTGATTTGATTTGATTTCATTTGATTGTAAAAGTCGTAAAATGATGTTAGTTGGATACGACAATATAAATTATAAAATGTTTGATCCATACACAAAAAGAATTACAATATCAAGAAACGTTATTTTTAATGAACAGAAAAGTCCAGAATTCCCACAGATGAAAGCTAGAATTTTCATATGTGATGAAAATGAACAAAATGCTGAAGTGGAGATAGATAACAGTGAGTTGAATAGTAGTAGCCAAAGTTTTGAAAGTGATGACAGTACACATACTGCCATTGATGAAAATGATGAGACTTATGAGCCTACTCAAGAAATTGACGTTACCAATACTGACCATTTTCATATGAATTTACGCCCACGAAGGAATCAATTTAATGAGGCAAATATAATAGAGTTAGGTGTACCTGTGACTTATGATGAGGCAGTTAATAGTAAGGAACGTAAGTTATGGTTAGAAGCCATAAATGAGGAATTAGAAGCTCATCATATCAATAACACTTGGAGTTTTGTTGATAATAAAAATCAAAGAACTATTACATCAAAATGGGTTTTTAATATTAAAACAAATCAAAATGGTCAAATAGATAGATATAAAGCTCGTCTTTGTGCTCGGGGCTTCACACAAATTGCGGGGATAGACTATAATGAAACTTTTGCACCTATCACAAGATATGAGTCAATTAGAATACTGTTGTCTATATCTGCAGAATATAATTGGGACATAGACGGTTCAGGACGCTTCCCTCCGCGCGCCCGCGCCGTGTGGTGTGAAATTAATACGCTCCGGGTATATTTACGAATATCGCGTTCCAATTGTTAGTTTCCGGCTCGTGTTTTCATTCTAGACTGTGAAATTGTGTCTGGCTTGGTATAGTAAGTTTATTCTTAGTGTTTGTTTGGTATTTATTGTAAATCAAATAATTTCGGTGAGTACATTTATTTTCTTACTTGTGAGGGTAACGTAATTTATTTTTTTTCTCCGCGCGACGTTTTTGTTTTTTTCTTTTCGTTAACTTAGATTTGTTTTTCTTGTTAATTAATTAGCTATGTCAACTTCCAATGATGACCCCCCTGATCGTGGGGGGGACATTTTCCGCAGAGATAACAAGACGTTTAGGTCGCCGCCGCAAGCCTCCGCTAAGCGTTTGTTTTGTGAAATGTCTCCGACCGACAATTTAATAGATGATAGGTCGAAGCGTTTACAAACTGCACCCAATTCTCCCGAAAAGTCGCCTACATTAAATATTTCCAATCGTAGCGACGGGTACAGTAATTATTGCGATTTGATGACCGAGGCGTCTGTGTACCTGGCCAAAATCAACGAGCTGGTTAATGATAACGGTTCTCGTATAAATGTCGCGAAGAAATCAGCAATTATGGATATGACTCAACGAGTTACAAGTATCGTGTCTTTGTTAGCTTTAAAATCTGCGTGTAACGAGACAAAGCTTGCTAACACCGAGCGCGAATTGGAAATAATTAAATTAAAATCCTACGCTAAAACCGTTAATGAGGACAAAAACATGTCGTGCGCGGATTCTTTGAAACTGCGGTTGCCTAAAGTTACCCCGGCTATTGAATCTAGAGTACCTCTTCCTTGTCTCGTCGCCTATCCGACCCAGGAGCGATCAGCTGACTATGCGTCATCTTCCGCCACTAAACAAGCTCTTATGAAGGCGATTAGACCGAGTGACGATGGTTTTCAAATAGTCGGTATTAAAAAAACCGCCAAATCAGGCGTTGTACTCCGCGTTGCAAATGAAAACCAATTGAAAAGACTAGAATCGGTAGACGCTATAAAGTCTGCGGGTCTTCGTTTAGAAAAACCAAAAGGTCGCCGACCCCGTCTATTAGTCAAGGACATTCCCGCCTCTATGGAAGACAACAATTTTTTGCAAGCTATATACCGCCAAAATATTAAAAACGAGTTGCCAATAAAAGAAGACGACTTCATTAAATCCACGAAAATAGTACGTAGGCGTTCTACCAATAACGGTCGTAAATGGTTAGGAATAGAGATTGAACCTGAGGTACGGAAACATCTTGTGTCTACCAAGGATAAGTTATTTATTGACTGTGCCACGTGCCGTTTTGTTGATGATATCGAGGTAGTTCGTTGCGCGTATTGTCAGCAATTCGGTCACGTGAAAAAGCATTGCGCTAATAAATCACCAACCTGCGCTATATGTTCTGAGGCCCACGAAACCAATGTTTGTCCGCATAAGGACGATTTAAATTTTACCCCGGTTTGCGCGGCGTGTAAACGTTTTAAAAAACTTTTTGACCATCGCTGCGGGTCTGAACAGTGCGGTACCTATAAATTAAAACTCGAACAACTTATCCTACATACTAATTACTAATTAAGATGGATAGTCTAAGCATAAGGCAATTAAACCTTCACAACGATAAGGTGGCGACATCAGAGTTAGATAAATTAATTATTGACTACAACTTAGACCTTGTACTCATTCAAGAACAATATCAAAACTCAAGTTTACGTCACAGCGTAGTGCAGCTGGATTGCAGGGCGCGAGCCAGAATTTATGTTGCGCGGTCTTCTAACTTTACGGTAACGTCTATACGTGACCTCATGACGCCACACTGTGCGGTTGCTGAAGTCTCATCAGCTTCTTTTAAAGTATTCGTTGTAAGCTGTTACTTTCAATATTCAGATCCTGTTACTCCTCATATACATAATCTCCGTCATGTCTTGCGGTCACTCGCTGGCTGCAAAGTGATCGTTGGCGCGGATGTCAACGCGTCATCGTCTCTGTGGTATGGCAAGGTTCGGGCAACCGATACCGAACGACGCTGCGCTGTTGAGGATTTCACTGCTGAGATGAACCTATCGATTCATAATACACCCGATGCACCACCTACTTTTTGCAGCCAAATAGGCGAATCTTGTATTGACGTCACACTTTCTAGTGCCGACGTACGTTTGGATAGGTGGCGTGTCCTACCGGACGCGTCTTGTAGTGATCATCGTCTGATCGTGTACGAATTTGTTCCTGGTTATATTCAGGGTCCGTCTCATATTCCTGGTAATTTCAGATATAGATGTAAAGGTGCGAACTGGGAATTTTTTGGCTCGCTTTTTGCGTGTCACGCCAAGGAGTTCACTCGGGACGGGCTGTCAACCGAAGAAAGTGCTGACATTATGTCAGAAACCTTTACCTACTGTGCTGACATCGCCATTGGTCGTGGATCTATGACCAATATTCGTAGATGTGACTGGTGGAGTGATTATTTAGTTGAACAGCGCAAAAGATATCGCAGAGCGCGTAGACAGTTAAATAAACTCAAGAGCCGAAAGATTACTGGAGATCTTCTTACATCCGCTTTAAATGCTTTCAGAGTTGCCAAGTCACGCTACAAAGCATCGGTGGAAAAATCTAAGGGTAACTTGTTGCGGAAAATCGTTGACAAACTTGACAGGGAGGGTCCGTGGTCTCCCTTATATCACGAATTTAAAGCTAACAGATCGGTCGACCTTGCATACGTTCAAAACATTAAGGTCAATGATAAGCATACCACGGGCATAGGGAAACAACAAAAGTACTAATTAATACACTTATCCCTGATGATTCACCGGCTAACGATAGCGACTACCACCAACAGATTCGAGCGTGGGCTCCTGTGCCACCTGAATCACCAATGTCAGACGTACCATCTAATGACGAATTTATAAATATTGTTAGAAAACTACCGGTCAACAAATCATCAGGGGAAGATAAAATATCTAACAGGATGATTAAAGAAGCGTGTAAAACAGCGGGTGATGCCATCTTAACTGTATATAACCGCCGCATTGCTGAAGGCGTTTTTCCTCGTAAATGGCGACGCGGTTTCATACGAATAATACCAAAGTGTGGAGATAAACCACCGGATGATCCGAAGTCATATCGGCCTATCACGCTTCTACCATCTTTGGGGAAACTTCTTGAGCGCCTCATCGTTCCACGTTTACTACCGAATGGTCCAAAATTTCATAGTAATCAATATGGCTTCACCATCGGTAAATCAACAGTCGACGCGGCGCTTTCTGTCAGAAGAACCGTTAACCAGTCGGAACACAAGTACGTGATTGGTATCTTTTTGGATCTTTCTGGGGCTTTTGATAACGCTTGGTGGCCTATGCTGTTGTTAAAATTAAAAAACCGCGGTTGCTATAGAAACATATATAATCTCGTTTACTCGTACTTTATAAACGGTTCCGCGGTACTTAAACTCGGTCATTTTTCTAGTACTAAAGCACTAACCATGGGATGTCCTCAGGGTTCAGTTGTCGGTCCTTATTTATGGAATTTGGGTTTTGATGATTTTCTCGCGATCCCGCTTCCTTGCGGCTGTTCACTTACTGGTTACGCGGACGACGGCCTACTGCTCATTCAGTCAAGTACCCGAGGCGGACTTGAGAACTTGGCCCATACTTGCCTAAATCTAATATCTCAGTGGGGTGATCGTAACCGCCTAGCGTTTGCGCCGCATAAAACCTATCAACTTCTACTAAAAGGTAATCTTAAATCATTGCCTACTATTAAATTTAATAACGTTCCCGTTAAAAAACAGCAATCCGTATGCTACCTTGGCATGGTCTTAGAAAGGAATTTTTCATTTATCGAACATATAAAAATAGTTGGCGAAAAAGCTAAAAGGAACTTTTATGCCCTAACTAGAATATCCAAAGCAACTTGGGGTCTATCATTCCTAACTTTAAAAACTATATATGGAGCTACCTACTTAGGATGTATGTGCTACGGTGCACCTGTTTGTGCCGATAGGGCCAGCATAGGGGCGGCGCGACGTAAACTGCTTCAAAGCCAACGTTTGGCATTGATATTTTTATGCAAGGCGTATAGAACAGTCAGTACTGAAGCCGTACCCGTTCTGGCAGGTGTACTTCCAGTCGATCTTGAAGTACAGCGACGTGCTTCAATGTACTACTCCGCGAGAGGGGAGGCCATGGACACTAACTTTGTTACACAACGCGACCTTAATAGAATTTCTAGATTATTTAAACCTCAGACTGACGTCTGGGAGGACCTCTTATCCGAATGGCAAAGTAGGTGGGATAATTCCATCAAGGGCCAGCACCTCCATCTGTTCTTTCCATCCGTTGGCGATCGGCTGGCTAAGACATGGCTGGAGGTTGACCACTGCGTTGCCCAATTTCTCACAGGTCATGGCAACTTTAAAAGTAAACTGTATTCTTTTAAACTTGTTCCTTCGCCTTTGTGTCAGTGTTCTACATCGAACTGTGAATTTGAACAGTCCGCACATCACATCTTGTGGGAGTGTATTCTTTGGAAGAATGAACGCAATATTATGTTGGATAGTGTACAAGTTACATCCGGAGTTGTTTATTATACGGACCTTGTTGAAACTAGAACTAATTTCCGTGCGTTCAGGCGCTTTTGCCATACCTATTATTGGAATCAATTGTAACAGCAAATACCTACTTAGGACCCATTAGCTTGATCAAATGTTATTCCGTGGTGCTTGGCAATCTGGGCTTCTCCCAGTTGCAATAATGCCCCTTTGTGCCGATTGGCCTAGTTCTGTTCTGTCTCCTGCTTATTATGGAAGGAAGTGGAAGATACATCTTTTTTCTTACTCCTCCGCTATTCTTTTCTGATTAATTTCGTTGCGGGACCCAAGACAGTTGAATCGTTTCTCCGGGACTCGTCGAGCTTCATTGCTCAGCGTTTTTCTGGCGGTCTCCACTGTTGATTCTGGCTTTCAGGAGTTGCAGTGGGTTGGGAAC